>JAKOOJ010000005.1:11533858-11801358 GCA_022577455.1 Arizona elegans | reverse complement strand
AGAAAACAAGTTCATCATATTTCAAGTGGCACTTGGAGAAGTGTAAAAGGATCATATACTTTTGGTCCCGTCATCTTCTAAAAATTGAGGTGAGAAGAGTAATGTCTTGAGCATGTGATGGTGGTACAAGCAAAACTGTCCCTATCATAAGGCGGAGGGAGGAAATTGCTACAGGTGGCAGATACTGGGAGGTGTCAACAGGGTGTGGGAGAACCTGCTGATGACTGGCTAGCATAGCCTAACGTCTTAAGGGAAAGGACAGGATGCTTCATCATCACCTGTGATCAGGAAAGGATAAATCTATATTACTTTTTGGTCATCTTAAAATTCTATAAATACACCGTGATTCTTGAATCGTAACTGAATATTTCATCCTAGATAGGCCAGATATCACAGGAATTGCTGGACGTAATGTGGAAACTGGACAACTTAGCATAAATTTAAACAATTTCACACATGCACGTTGACAAAATTAAAAGCCTCTTCTTTTGTTCTTTTTTTTTTTTTCAATCTAACTTGAACTTTCATGGATTTGTATGTGCTTTTGTACTTATCTGGAGTGCACCAGCTGGAGAAAAACTAAATTAATCAATTAAAAACAACTGAAGCTCTTGTGATTAATCCATTAAAATGCACCCTTTACCAATAAACTATTAAAGATCTGTTGATGACTTTAGACAATTATCTCTCTTGGCTTAAGTTAATTAGAGCATTTCAGTGTAACTGAAACTTCTAGGACCTTAAGTATCCATTATTGAATAACCACACTTCCATTCAGTCTTACAGGACCTCTTGTCATTATCTTCCACCACATCTTGCATATTCTGAATCTATTCTAAAGATTCCTCCAATCTTCTGAAGAAGGTTTGGTAGCCCACACAAAGGCAATAGGGTGTATTAATAGTTCATTTTGCTGATGGAACAACACTTAATAATTATTCCAAAGCAATCAATAGAATGAAAGTTCAAATAACCTTCCAATAATCTTCCAATAACCTTTGGTCGCCACAATGTAAAAAAGATGTGGAGACTCTAGAAAGAGTGCAGAGAAGAGCAACAAAGATGATTAGGGGACTGGAGGCTAAAAACATATGAAGAACAGTTGCAGGAACTGGGTATGTCTAGTTTAATGAAGAGAAGGACTAGGGGAGACTTGATAGCAGTGTTTCCAATATCTCAGGGGTTGCCACAAAGAAGAAGGAGTCAAACTACTATTCAAAGCACCTGAGGGGAGAACAAGAAGCAATGAATGGAAATTAATCGAGGAGAGAAGCAACTTAGAACTAAGGAGAAATTTCCTGACAGTTAGAACAATTAATTAGTGGAACAACTTGCCTCCAGAAGTTGTAAATGTTCCAACACTGGAAGTTTTTAAGAAGAGATTGGACAAACCATTTGTCTGAAATGTGTAGGGTTTCCTGCCTCAGTAGCAGGTTGGACTAGAAGACCTCCAAGGTTCCTTCCAACTCTGTTATTCTGTTAATAATGCTTAAAAAGAATTCTAACTCTAATATCTAACTGCAAGATGATATATTGTTTCACATTGATATATAAAATGTGCATGAACCCAGTTTTCTTTTTTCAAGGGAAAGAGGTTTACACAGTGGAGGGATTCAGCCAGTTCGCACCTATTCGGGAGAACCAGTTGTTAACTTTCTAAGCAGTTTGGAGAACCGGTTGTTGGAAGAAATCTTATTTTGTTGTTTTTTTTCCACTTAACAGGGCTAATCCTGTAAGGAAGGCAGGAAGGAAATATTCTGTTGTTGTTTCTAGCCTAATCTTTATTGTCCTGCTTACAGAAACTGCCTCTCTGATTAAACCTTATTACATTGTAACAGCTAAGGCAAAGCGCCCATCGACATGAGTGACGTTGAGTTTGGCCACACCCGCATGGTCAAATGACCACCAAGCCATACCTACCCAGCTGGTCATTAGGGCAGAGAACCGGTTGTTAAATTATTTGAATCCCACCACTGGGTTTACATATATATATATATTATAGCCTCTACTTTACAGATAATTTATCAATTAACAATAATTGATAGTTCTGGTCCACAGACTGAGGGAGTTGGGGACCCCTGGAATAGAAGACAAAGAACTGGAGAAGATCACAAATTGTCAAGATCTGAAAATTGAAACTGGAAGATTATGGCATGAAGTGGATGTGGTTGTCCAGTGATTATTGGTACACTGGGTGCCATACCAAAAATTCTCGTACATATTACTTAGAAAATCTGTGGATTGACAAAATGTCCGTCTTTCAATTACAAAAGGTACACTGCTTGGATCCGCACATATATTAACATCAATACTTTTACGTCATCCTAGGTCCGTGATGGCGAACCTATGGCATGGGGATTTTGCAATATCCTTCCCCCAGGAGTGGGGAGGGAATGGAGATTTTGCAGTATCCTTCCCCTGCCACGCCCAAGCCATACCCACCAAGCCACGCCCACAGAGCCAGTAGTAAAAAAAATTGGATTTCACCACCGCATTGAAGATCTTCTAGTCCAATCCCCTACTCAAGCAGGAGATCCTAGACTATTTCAAACAAATCTTTGTCAATCTCTTCTTAAAAACCTCTGGTGTTGGGCTGCCTAATGCCCGGCTGGGTGGGTGTGGCTAGGTGGTCATGTGACTGGGTGGTCATGGCCAACTCACTGTCACTCGTGTCGTGGGGCACCTTGCCCTCCCCACCCAAGCTCTTTAGGGCCCCAACAGGAAGCAGTTGTTGGAGCTAAGCAGCCACCATGAGAAAGAGTTGGCAAAAACAGCTGACTCAGTTCAAATTGGATCTGGCCAAGAAGGAGGCTCAGCAGAAGGACCTCACTGAGCACTACGAGCATAGGCTTTCCAAGCAGAGGGAAGACCTGCGGGAGTACAAGGCCAGGTACCGGCGCCTGGAGGCTCAGCGGGCTGAGATGATCAGCCAGTTCCAAGGCCATGAGGCAGTCCCACTGGAACAAGGTCCTCCGGCTCTTCGCTACCAGCGGCATTTCCCTCCAGCCTTCGCCCAAAGCCCCACACCAGGAGGCCGAAGCAGACCCCAAGTCGGAATTTCTTCCCCCCTCCGACCCACACAAAAAGACCCCGAAGAGGGAGACGCTCTGCAGCAACACAAACGTTCATTGAACGTATCTGGCCCAGGGGCCGTAGTTTGAGGACCCCTGATTTAGTGCAATATAAAAAATGCAAATAATTTTTCTGCGGACCACCAAAATTTTCTCACAGACCACCAGTTGGTGACCGCTGCTCCAATGTACACAAGATCTCTTCTAGATCAAGTGGGGAAGAAGAGATATAAGACCAGGTGTAGATGGTGGAACTTCATTTCATTCCACACTTTCACTCCCCTCATGTATCTGCAGAATAATCATCTTGTGATTATACATGAGAACAATCAACCAATGGAACAGAAGTTTCCTTCGGAAGTTGTGGGAGCTTCATCACTTGAGATTTTCAAGAAAAGATTGCACTGCCATTTGTTAGAAATGATGTAGGGTCTCCTGCTTGAGCGGGGGGTTGGACTAGATGACCTATAAAGTCCCTTCCAACTCTGTTAATCTGTGTTTCATTCTCCTTCAAGTCAAGCTCAGCTCCTGGTAACTAGAGGAACAGGGTAGTTCTCTAAAAATGTGAAAGGGGTCTGTGATTGTGATTGTTTTGGATGTTTCTTTGATTTCCCTGCCTTGTCTATAATCCTGGGACTCCATTGTGGTTTCCTCCTAGAGCTTATGATTATAATCTTATGTTGGGTTTAAGGTAACCTCAGGAAAATCTTACCATGATTTATAATGGGTTTTCTGGACCAAAGATCCAAATAGCCTCTTAATTGATGTCCTAAGGAGAGGACCATACTACCTCAGGATAAAAGGTAGTTTCAAAAAATTGATTTCACTCCAATGTCATTTACATTTAATCAAAATTAAATATAGATAATACGATTGCTCTCTCTAATCATGTATTTAAACATCCCCCCCCGTCACATTATAAATTAAACTTTTGTAACTATGTTTGGAGGTCTCTGATGATCACAGCCCAGGGTCTCAGATTGTATACCCCCAATCTCAAAGTTACTGGTTTTCAAAAAGCGTTTCGTAAAATCATCAACAATGATTAACAAAGCCAGATTGCTCTTTTTGCAAGAAAATCTTCTTTGTCCTAAACCAGCCTAAGTCACCCAGAGTTACCTTGTGGTAAGATGGGCGGCCGATAGATTTGACAAATAGACAGACAGAGATGATAGATAGATAGATAGATAGATAGATAGATAGATAGATAGATAGATAGATGAGAGAGAGAGAAAAAGAAAGATAGATGATAGATAGATGATAGATGATAGATAGATAGATAGATAGATAGATAGATAGATAGATAGATAGATAGATAAATAGATAGATAGATAGATAGACAGACAGACAGACAGACAGACAGACAAAAAATCCTGTTCAAAGTTTCAGAATAAATGAACACAATTCTCTTGTGGCAAAAACCATTTTAAAAAAATTCCCAACGATCTAAAGATGAGTATAGTTTTCTTGATCAATTTCATGAATTCAAACTGAGAACAGATCAAATATCTACAACCTTCCATATTTAGATCTGACGCTGGCTTTGTTTCTTTCTATACTTTGAAATCTCTTTTCCCCCCCCACTTCCCCCAAGCCCAACACAATTGGATAATGTTCCAGACCAACTTTGAAAGGAAACAGTGACTGACATCTTTCCCCTCACTTCCCATTGTCCAAAGGCCAAGTTTGTAATTAGATCTGATCTGTAATTATGCCTAAATAGGAAAACTAAATCCACATGGTCCTCTCGCCAATAAGCCTGTCCCTAGCCCCCTAGTTGCTGACATACATGTTCTGAGAAGCAAAGTTTTCTAGGGTTTTTTTTTTTAATTGACTGGTGGATTCAGGTAGACACAAGCAGACTTTCTTTTCAGAAGTTGATGCTCTGTACGCTTTGCTGAATGTACTTTATACTTTACATAAAAGACCTTTGCAATCATATTATAAGCAACTGTGTTCTCTTCGCTGATGATGTTAAACCATCCAACACCACTGACAATGCTGCTACCCTACAAAAAGACCTTGACTATGTGTCAGAATGGCCAAACAATTGGCAACTCCAAATCTCAACCAACAAATGCTCTCTGGCTTACACATTGGCAAAAAAATCAGAACATAAAATACAAGCTGGGTGGATACAACCTAGTAGACGTCCCTCACTCTGTCAAGGACCATGGAATACTGATCTCTAATGATCTAAATGCCAGAGCTCACTGTAACAGCATTGCCAAAAAGACATTAAGAGTTGTTAACCTAATCTTGCATAGCTTCTTCTCCGGTAATATTGAACTGCAAACTAAGGCATACAAAACTTTCGCTAGACCAATTCTTGAATACAGCTCATCTGTCTGGAACCTGCACTGCATATTGGACATTAATACAATCGAGTGAGTCCAGAGATATTTCATAAGAAGAGTCCTCCACAGCTCGCAACAGAATACCTTATGCCACCAGACTTCAAATTTTGGGCTTAGACAACTTAGAACTTCGCTGTCTTCGGTCTGACCTAAGCATAGTACATAAAATTATCTGCTACAATGTCCTACCTGTCAATGTCCTACTTCAGCTTCAACCACAATAATACACAAGCACACAATAGTTACAAACTTATGGTAAACCGCTCCAAACTTGATTGCAGAAAATACGACTTCAGTAACAGAGTGGTCAATCCTGGAATGCACTACCTGACTCTCTGGTTTCTTCCCTAAACCCCCAAAACTTTAACCTTAGACTATCTACTGTCAACCTCACCCCATTCCTAAGAGGTCTTTAAGGGGCGTGCATAAGCGTACCAGTGTGCCTACCGTCCCTGTCCTACTGTCCCCATTCATTCGTATCCATTTCATGTATTCATAGTTATGTTTACACTTGTATCTGTTATCTAATACATGCTTGATGAAAATAAATAAATCAGATAGATAGATAGATAGATAGATAGATAGATAGATAGATAGATAGATAGATAGATAGACAGACAGACAGACAGACAGACAGACAGACAGACAGACTGCATGGCCTTTTGTCCCTACACAAGTTCCCATTTCCTGTTCAGGTGTAGGCCCAGGATGTCAATTCCAAGATATTCTGAGAAAATCAAGTGGTTAGATAGCTGAAGCAGTGGTTGATTCTATGGCAGTTCTCCGTCATTCACATCATGGTTGTCTTGATTTGGGCTTTCTTGATTTTTCTTGAAGATGTTTCACTTCTCACCCAAGAAGCTTCTTCGGTTGTAAGTAACAGATGGGGAATGGAAAGGAAAACCATGTAAATAGCAATAGCACTTAGACTTATATACTGCTTCACAGTGCTTTACAGGCCTCTCTAAGGAGTTTACAGAGTCAGCATGTTTGCCCCCAACAATCTGGGTTCTCATTTTACCCACTTTGGAAGGAAGGAAGGCTGAGTCATCCTTCAGCCTGGTGAGATTTGAACTTTCCATTCCTCACCAGTTTCAAGGCCTTCTAACTCCAACTGATTTACTATTATCATTATCCTGTCTACTGAGAATGATGTTTTCTGCCTCTAACATTCACTCATTCTCCTGAAACCTTATGTTGCACCCAAATTTCTACATTCACAGCACAAGTTCAATTGATCGGAATAGAACTGGAAGGAACCTTGAAGGTTTTCTAGTCCAACCACCTGCTCAAGCTGGTGACCCTATACTATTTCAGACAAATGGCTGCCAATCTCTTCTTAAAAACCTCCATTGATGAAGCACCCACAACTTCGGAAGGCAAGCTGTTCCACTGGTTAAACTGTTAGGAAGTTTCTCCTTAACCCAGATTGTTTCTCTCCTTGATTAGCTTCCATCCATTGTATCTTGTCTTGCCCTCTGGTGCATTGGAAAATAAGTTGACCCCCTCTTCTTTTCTTCATTTTTCTTCAATTTTTTTTCTTTTTTTTTTTTAATATGGTTAACATTCCCTCTCCCCAGAGAAGGGGAGAAATTTCTTCAGTCTGTTTTTTTTTTTCAAAATTAATTAACTCACTTTGCTCCCAAACTCATAAAAAGTAGCCAAACGCACTTGCAGTGTTGAAATGGTTTGCGGCTTTAAAAAATGCAAGCTAGTATCAAGGGAAAGACGGCATAGAAATATTATCATAAGAGGAAATTCCTTGTCCCCTCCCCCAAATGAATTAGGAAAAAATGTATGCCAAATGTGTAAATTAAGAGAATCCATAAAATTGACTGTGTATTTCTTGTTCTTTTCGCTAAATTCACCAGTCGAAAGAAACTAGGGAAGAAATGAAAGAAGGGTGAACTGAATTGGATGCTTGCATACTTCTCCAACAGATGTCACAGACAAATCAAATGTATGTGTTCATTCAATTGAAAACCGAAATCCTGAAATTCTTGGGCTCCAATTTCTGCCAACCGCCCAACCATCCTGCCTGACACCTTATTTGAAAGAAAGACAACAGATGGAAATAGTAAATTATCGAGTATGCTGGTAGTCTGCTGGCATCGAAAAGAATCTGATAGATGATGAAGCTCATTGGCTAGATCAGGGGTATTTGACCCTAGCAACTTTAAGACTATGGACTTCAACTCCCAGACTTCAACTCCCAACTCCCATGGCTTTCTGGGAGTTGAAGTCCTAAGGTCTTAAAGTTGCCAAGGTTGGGCACCCTTGACCTAGATAAAAAGAGTGTAACGGATGAGTTTTCCATTAATCAATAGAGTATTTATTCTTGCTAAACCTATGATGATGGAGGAGGAGGAGGAGGAGGAGGAGGAGGAGGAGGAGGAGGAGGAGGAGGAGGAGGAGGTGGTGGTGGTGGAGGAGGAGGAGGAGGAGGAGGAGGAGGAGGAGGAGGAGGAGGAGGAGGAGGAGGAAGTCAAATGCTTTGAGTCCATATGGGCTAGCCTGGGAATTTTTGCACTCGAAAATGCCTGCATTTTTCTGTGCCAGATACAATGACGATGCAAATGTAGACCCCTGGAGATTCAAGTTAAAAGAAAAGAAAAAGGGACACTTGCCTTCATACCCCCAATTTTCCATTGGGTCCATCTTTGAAAAGTATTCATGTATGCATGTATGCCGCGCAGATGGGCTTTCTTTATGGAAATAAAACAAATACCTGTTTATTCAATAAATAATGAGGCACTTATGCACATCTTATTCCAGAGTGCCTTTTTTGATTTGGGTTGCATAAAAGTCTCTTTCAAAAATTCAGCATGTCCCACTTGTACCTTCCAAAAGAAGTCCGGACGATGCACCTGGGTTTTTCTCATTGTATTTGCACAAACTACACAACCGGGGTTATGGAATTTGTTCTCGTGCTAAGTTCTCCGCTGGGATTCAAAAACTAGCATGGGTTTGAATTCAGATTTTCATGGTTCTCATCCAGGATTTTCAAGAAGTGCCCGGTGCAATGCAATCCCCAAAGAAAACCTTCCTTTCCGAAACTGGTCTCTTTCTATATAACACTGATGAAATTTCCAGCATCCATTCTTTCAGAAGTGTGCCATGCCAGAAGGGTCATCGAAAAAAGTGTCTAGAATGCAAAGTGATCGGGATTCAAGAGATTTTGAATGGTGGTTTGCAAGCAAAGCCCTTTCCTTCCCTAGTTAATATGACGAACCATTACTCAAAGTCCCACTATCTCAAAGTGATTAAATTTGCCTCTGAAACGAGTGCACGTAAGTTAAACAACCAAGCTGGTGTTTGTCCTTTGTCCCTTTGTACAAACTGGCAATGAAGTAGTAGCGCCCTCTAGTGAAATAAATCTTAACGATCCACAAAGCTCTTGAGTTCCCCTCTTTAAAATGCTCTTAAAACTCTCCCGGATCAATAGGAGGCCAGGAGGAAGTTATTTTTGATAAAGTCCTACAAATTTTCTTCCTTCTCCGTTTGCAGGCTTTCAACATGACTATTTCACATAACTTGGGTTAAGCATCTTGAATAGCTAAAGTTCCTGCTATTTGGTGTGCTTACTCCAAGTTTTTATTTTTTCTAAACACAAATTTCAGGGAGGAGGAGGAAGAGGAGAAGAAGAAGAAAGAAGAAAGAAGAAAGAAGAAAGAAGAAAGAAGAAAGAAGAAGAAGAAGAAGAAGAAGAAGAAGAAGAAGAAGAAGAGGAGGAGGAGGAGGAAGAGTAGTAGTAGTAGTAGTAGTAGTAGTAGTAGTAGTAGTAGTAGTAGTAGTACTCATGGAGTCAAGAAAGCTTCTGCTGTCATCCTTGAAACTCCTGAAAAGTTCTTAAAGTGAATATAAGGAGAAAACCAGAGACTTTTCTTTTGAGTTTAATGGAAAAAGACCTGGAAAATAAAATAGGAACTTTGATGTTATTATATATGTTGATGACAGAAAGAGTACTTTATGCACAGAAATAGAGAGTCACCTCAATCCTCACAATGGATGAATGGTTGCAAAAACTGATGGAGTTAGAAGAGATGGCCAAATTGACTGTTTTGATCAAACAAAAAAAAAGACGAATACTTTTATTTCCACTTGGAAACTGCTTCTGGACTTTGTGCTTGAGGTGGAAAAAAAATGAAACTTTAATTTAGGGTTTTACCGATTAGATAGATTTGTTGTCATAGAAATGGCTAGTTTAAACTATGATGTAAAAGTCCAAAAGTTGAGGTTTGGTGTTAATGCCTTATTCTACTGCACCAAAGGGCGTCGGAAGTCAATGCCTTTCTTTTTTTTTTTTTTTCCCTTTTTCTTTCCCCCACTTTCCCCTTCCCTATTTTCCCTACTGTTTACTTTTGTATTTTCTTTGTGTGCTATATTATACACTAATAAAAACTGTTATATAATAAAAGAAACTCTCCTGAAAAGTTTTGTAACTTCAGGAGAACTCTAAATCCAGTGGAGGAAGAGCCAGTCTGTTCTACTGGTTAAGGCGCCAGTCTAGAAACCAGGAGAGTGTGAGTTCTAGTCCCTTCTTAGGCATGAGAAGCTGCCTCGGTGACTTTGATTCACTCTCTCTCAGCCCAACTCACCTCACAGCAGTGGTTCGCAAGAACTGGTAGTAAAACCGACAGGAGGCTCCGCCCACCGATCCGGACATCATCATAGGTGATCTGCGCATGTGCAGAAGTGCACTCCCTATGCGAACCGGTAGTAAAGATAAGTAGAACCCACCCCTGCCTCACTGGGTTGTGGTTGTGGGGGAAAATAGGAAGAGGAAGGAATATTAGGTATGTTCACCACCTTGAGTTACTTGCAAAAATAATAAAGGTGGAGTAAAAAACATCTAACCAATAAAATAAATAAATAAAAACCATTGCAAGATGTCTAAAGCAGGGGTCTCCAAAGTTGGCAACTTTAAGATTTGTGGACTTCAACTTTCAGCATTCCTCAACAAGCCATGCTGAGGAATGCGGGGAGTTGAAGTCCACAAACCTTAAAGTTGCCAACTTTGAAGCATGCAGGATATGGCTTCTGGAATTCTTTCCAACTCTTAATAATAGTTTTGCTCTGGAACACATGACCAATAGGGAAGATGAAAGGTGCATAGTAAAATAGAGGAGTCAGCAGCCTTCCAGATTATTCCTCAAGTGTCCCTCTCGTAAGGATCCACTGGGAAAGTTTTCCTGAAGCGGAATCTACTCGGTGGTGAAATGTAAAATTTGTTACTACCGGTTCTGTGGGTGTGGCTTAGTGCGGGGGTGTAATGTGACAGAGTGGACGTGGCCAACTTCTTTTTTTTTAACTTTTAAAACCATTGTTTCTACAACCTTTTCTGCTGAAGAGGTTGTAAAAAATGCTTTTAAAAGCCTCTGACGATCAGGCAGCTCAGCTGGATCATCAGAGCCTTTTAAAAGCATTTTTTCTACAAGCTCTTCGGCCGAAGAAGTTGTAGAAAAAATGCTTTTAAAAGCCTCTGACACTCCCAGCTGAGCCGCACGATCGTCAGAGGCTTTTTTTTAACTTTTAAAAGCATTTTTTCTACAACCTTAAGAATTGTAGAAAAAATGCTTTTAAAAGTCTCTGACGATCCCACCTGAGCCGCACGATCATCAGAGGCTCTTTTTTTTTTACTTTTAAAAGCATTTTTTCAGCCGAAGAGGTTGTAGAAAAAATGCTTTTAAAAATAAATTTAAAAAGCCTCTGATGATTGTGCGGCTCAGCTGGGCATGGGGGAGGAGGGCAGGGATTTTTGCTACCGGTTCTCCAAACCACCTGCAACCATCGCTACAGGATCGGGTGATCCGGTCTGAACCGGGAGCATTTCACCCCTGAATCCACTCCATTTTCAAACTTCATTTTTCTTTCTCTGGCTTCTTCTGCCACATGAAATTTGGTCCCATTTTTTAAAACTTCAGAAGAGTTTATTAAACTATAGATAGGCACAATAGCTGTAATCAAGTTTAGATAGTTGCCACCTGCTACATTCAGTATAAAACAGAATGCAATGTGACAGAAGTTTACACACACAAATTAATGCCACTGACTTATTCCAAGGTAAACATATATAAGAATGCAGCCATGTGCTCACTTAACTTGTATGCTAGGCTATAGCTTTGATGTGGTTGGCATACTTACACTGAAGTGTTCAATAAATTTCATTTACAAAAACATCTCCCTGCTGTTTTCTTTTCTTCTTTTCTAACAGCATACAAACATAATTATAGGTTTGCTAGATCAGGCAAGGCCCACCATTTTGTTCCTTGGTAGCCAACTAAACATCCCTTAGAAATTTACAAGCAGGAGGTGAAGACATATCGTTCTCTTAGAGTTACCTGTCAATATCGCTAGGTACACCAGACGATGAAATCAACTCCACAAGAAGACCAAAAGTACTTTTTATTGAGATTGGCTGTCATAACAAAAGCTTACCAGTCTGATTGTGCTGTAGCTCCTTCTCCTTCTCCTTCTTAGAGTTTAGTGAATTAAAGTGGGCTCTTTCTGAATCACTTTGTGTCAGGTGCGAAGAATTGGGACCACACATTACGTTCCTAGTTGAGAAGAGTTTTTGTTCGTGCCTATTCATAAGAATATAGTCAAGTAATTGCCAGCACTAAATTGACACTAGATAGGTGTCAACAGAATTTTTAAAAAGGCTTGAATTTGGATGTTTGTGGGAATGTAATGATTCTAAGCTGATGACTTGCTTGATTCCCCCACCCCCCACCCCCAGGCTCTGCCTGCTCTTCTACTAAACTTTGGAATGTCATCTGAATAGTTTGGATTTCTTTTTTTTTTTATCAGCTACTTTTGCCTAGACAACTCGCTCTGCACATCTCTATCAATGTCATCTTTCTCATTCTTATGAATAATAGTTATTTTATTATATCTTATTCTTATGAAGAACAGTTGCAGGATTTGGATTTGGCTAGTCTAGAAAAAAAGAAAGGTTAGATAACAGTATTCCAGTATTTGAGGGGATGCCACAAAGAGGAAGGGGTCAGTTTGCTTTCCAAAGCAAGAGGCTGGAGTACAGTGGACTAAAGCACTGTTATTAACATCTGCTGCTTGCAATTACTGCAAGTTCAAATCTCACCAGGCTCAAGGTTGACTCAGCCTTCCATCCTTTCAAAGGTAGGTGAAATGAGGACCCAGATTGTGGGGGCAATAAGCTGACTTTGTATAAAATATAGAAAAGTATGAAGGCTATTGCTTAACGCAGTGTAAGCCGCCCTGAGTCTCCGGAGAAGGGCGGCATATAAATTAAAGCAAAAAAAAAAAAAAAAGCACCAGACGTCAGGACAAGAAACAATGGATGGAAACTAATCAAGGAGGAAAGAAACCCAAACCTAAGTGAGAAACAATTAACCAGTGGGACAGCTTTGCCTTCAGAAATTGTGGGTGCTTCATCACTGGAGGTTTTTAAGAAGAAAGTCACTTGTCTGAAATATTATAGGGCCACGTTGGTGAATCTATGGCACGAGTAGGCCTCTCTGCCGGCTCGTGAGCCCTCTGCCCAGCTGAGCTCTGTGCCTGCATCTCCTGCCGGCCACCTGATTTTCAGGTCTCTGCAGTGCTGTTGTTTAATCAAAATGCGGTTAAAACACTATACAAGCCATCGAGAATATAACTATATACATCCAACAGGATAGAGGTAAATCCTAGAGAGGTAGGAAATGCATCACTGAACAATGGAGATGAAAGCTAGAGGAGAATAAAACTGCATACAAGGCAGACATAACACCTGTAACACCTCCCTGCACACACACCTGCGTAACACACACCTGCGTCCCGTTTTTGGTACAGGGAGGCTTCAGGTAGGCTTGCTAGGCCCAAAATGGGGCGAGGGAGGCTCGCACATGCATGCGTGGGGGGTGGGCCGAGCACGCGGGGGTGTGGCGCGCACATGCGCAGGGGAAGTGTCGTGCACGTATTGTATTATGGATGTGGCCATCACTGCCTTATACCATCCCAATGAAATGATTGTCCAGCTTATTAATGAAAAAAACTCCACTGATGGATCACCCACAATTCTGGGAGGCAAGCTATTCATTCCATTAATATTGTTTTCACTGTCAGAACATTTCTCCTTACTTCTAGGTTGGATCTCTCTTGAACAAGCTTCCCCTTGGATTTTGGCTGACATGGCAAATGAAATGTGAGCTAAGCAAGAGGAACAACAGAGAAAGCAACAGCAACATCAGGTAGCTGCTTCTATCTCTTTTTCCACTGATGTTCCTGAATCAGCATGTTCTAGAAGTAGGACTTTCGATATGTCTTTCCTGGTGATCGGTGTTGACTAGTTTATATCTTTCCTTACCATTCTCCTTTTCAAATACTGAAAGTATGAAAGAGAAAGAACAGACGCACAAACATCTCAGCAAACAACAAATCTCTTGGCAACGGGGGGGGGGGGGGGGAAACCCCTATAAGTAATCTGGACATCACAAAATCTTTTTTGTTTCATAGAACATTTGGAATCTTGTTGCCCATTGACAAAATATGTGACTTACTCCAATTTACTGCAGAATCAGAATGCATAATGGAACAAGGTCTACAAATTTAAAGATTTGTGATGGCCATGGAGTGGGAAGGGAGACCCGGGGTATTTTCTGTGAGTTCTTAATGTGCTTCTTGTGTCATGCAAATAGCAAATCTACATGGCCTCTGAATGGATTCGAATAATCCCGTATTTTTCTACTTAACAAGCTCAGCATTGGCAATTAAAGCATTCTTATCTGTTGGTTGCTTTTTTTTCAAACAGTACGTGTAAATCATCATAAAAAAATAATTATTATATCAGACAATTTAATAAATATCAACTGTGTAAAAACCCTATTAGAAAATGTATTTCAGTTTGATCTATGACTGTTACTGGAAACCTTACCCTGATAATGTTTTTGGAGTTTGAAATTTTGCCCGGAAGATTAGGTAAGATTAATACCTAATACCTAAGTGGCAAACCACAGGTAGTCACAATTGTGGCAAACCACAACTGAGCCCAAAATAATCTATTGCTAAATGGGGCAGTTGTTTTGAGTTTGGCCCCATGTTATGACCTTTTTTGCCAGCGTTGCTAAGTGAATCATTGCATTTGTGAAGTGGGGTTGTTAAGTGAATCTGGCTTCCTGCAACTGTCCTAAATATGAGACAAGTTGCCAAGCACCCAAATTTTTGATCTGATTCAAATTTTGATTTTGAATTCTGAGAGTTGAAGTCCACCAATCTTAACGTTACCGAGTTTGGACAAGTTTTAGGATTTAAAGACCAATCTTTTTTAAAAAAACAAAAAACTATATTCCTCTGTATCAGTTAAAAGACAGAAAAACCAATTAAGTCTTGCTTATTGATCTCAAGAATATTCTTATAAGAAGGAAGGAGCATAATTTACTTGCTTTCTTTTATATTGTAGGAAGTTAGCACCCACCCCTTTCCTGGAAGAATGAAATATTTTAGGAAATATTAAAAAGGCAGAATATTATGTTTCCCTGGATGAGAAATGGAGAAACATGTTTTAAAGACAAAGCAGCTTCCTGCCTCCCCCCCACCCGCTGCCCCACACACACACCTTTGTTAATGGGCCAGAGGCAGAAACTCAATCCTTTGTCAAAGGACCATCATCTGCAACACAATAGGACCCATCTAGAACAGAAACTCACCACATGGCACCTGGGAAGATTACCTCAGCCAGCAAGGCTAGCTAAGACCCCCACCCCCTGGGAGTCTGACAACCAATCAGGATACTCTTTCGGGGCCCCAGGAAGTTCAAAGCCAGAGAGAGCATAAAACCCAGGGACTTGCTGTATCTCGGCCCTTTTTTCTGTTCAGGAACTCAAACCATGTGATCCTGTCCACCATTAAACCATCTTTCCAAGCAGTCTCCATGTTTCCAGTGTCTTTTCCCCCACTTGGAGCTGAACCCAGAAGGATATTTCTTCCTACAATTGGAAAAGCGCAAATGGAAATTTATTTTCATCTCTTGCCACGCTTAAAAATGTTTTGTGAATCTGAAACACCCGTGTGCTTGGAACATGTGCCATTGTGCCAATTTTGTCACATTTTAGGGAGAAAACCCCCTTTAAGATGCAAGGAAGCATCCTTTAATATGGTTACACTGAAGCGTGGTTTAGAGATCTCGAACCTAAATATGAGAGGGGAATTTTGCCTGAAATTGATCAAAAGTTGAGGGGGCGGTTTTCTGTTTCAAGGGTAAGCCACATGGTTGTGTGAATCAGCTTGCAGGCGCCACTTTGTCCTTGTCGCTGACTTCCAAATCTTACACATGAAAACCTGATCTTACAGAGTTTGTAAACTGCACATTTAATACAATGAGAAATAAAAGGGTTAGATTCCTAGCCTGAAAGAAAATTTCCAGAGAACCTACAGCCCAGAGGATCCCCTTGGGAGATCTGGTGTCCCACACTTTAAAATACAAGCAGGTAGCAAGTCAAGGTGTAAATGCCGAAGTATGGCTAGATAAGGAGATGGAAAAAAAAAACTGCAGAAACTTAGCAAAAGGGACATACGACTCCGCTTTCACAGGACAAGAGAAGCCTGTTAGAAGGCAGAATTTCATATCTGACTTGCGTTACCCACACCTGGTAACAAACTACGTTGATAAGTATCATGAGAACACCAAATAAAATGGGGCAATTTAAGAAACAGCGGCCAGATGGAGTTATATCTGACAAAATGGCAAGAGATCAAAGGGGGAGATGAAATTCAACACAAGTAGGAATAACCTAGATGGGGAAAAAAATAATGTGGGGCAACCAGCACATTTGCATTTAAAGCTATACTTACATAGACCTGCTTTCATCAAATGTATGGAATGGCTTCAGAAAAGGGAGGCATGTACCACCGTCCTGTTTGCTTCTGTTCCCCAAGGCAAGTGGGATCCCAACAGAAGGATTGCCTGAGCTCCTATTTTCTGTGCTATGTCTCAGAGGACATGCCAAAACAATTACGGAAGAATGTCTATGGAGATTCTCAATCATCCGGGTCATGGGCTTCAAAATTTTTAACAAGGGGTTCTCTGCCTGGTTGCTGGGTGGGTGTGGCCATGGTGCATGTGGCCTAGTCTGCCTCCTGCACCATGGGGGGGGGGGATGTTTTTTCCCTCCCCGGGCTCCCAAGGCTTTCTTTGAGCCTCCGGGAGGGCAAAAACGGCCTCCCCAGGCTCCGGAGACCCTCTGGAGGCCAGAAACAGGCCCATTTCCAGCCTTCATGAACTTCCAGTAGGCCCATTTTTCACCCTCCCTGAGCCTCCACCTGCACCCTGCATTTATCTGCATCCAAAATGGGCCACGTTGGGACTCCTGGGAGGGGCAGGGCAGAGCCAGCCAGAGTAGGATTTGGGGGTTCTCCAAACTGCACAGAACCTTAGCTAGAAGTTCTCCCGAACACCTGCGAAACCCCAGTAGCCCCACCTCTGCGGTTGTCCCAAAGGTGCTTTTTCAAGAGGCCACTGGACCTTTTTTTGGTTTGTCCTTGAAGACATTTCACTTCTCCTCCAAGAAGCGTCTTCGCTTCTTCAGAAAAAGCACCTTTGGGACAATTACAGAACAGGTACCATGAGAAAAAGAAGGTGATAGGAATGGCAAGAGACAATGAGATTTCGGAAGAGATGGAATGAAAAGCACAGGTTGCTTTTGGAGAGGCTAGAGAATAGCATTGGGTCAGCATTTTCAATTGACTTCATGTTCACTTCCAACAGTACATTGCAGAGCAGATCCCAGCTACCCGGAGTTGTTGAGAGTCATGGACCATTTTTATCATTCATCATTATCATCCCTATCATTAAAGTTATCCAACTTTTGCATCCAAAAATCCATATATTAGTGATATTATAACCAATGCACATTTAGTTGTTGTTTTTTTAAAATAACAAGGTGATCTCATGTCAGGTCTTGATATCTGTTTACCACCATCATCATCTCCTCCTCCTCCTCCTCCTCCTCCTTCTTCTTCTTCTTCCACCATATCCAACATCGGATGTTGGCGATCTTACTTTTATCAACAGCTGCATGAAAAAGTGCTGCCTGAATTTTGGCCAAACCAGTCCTTTAGATTTGGAAACCATGATGTTCTTCTTCTGCCTGGACCTCATTTGCCTTCAATCTTTCCCTGGAGGATTAAGTGAAGTATGCCATATTTTTCCAGGTGGCACATCATATTCTAACTTTCGCTTTTTAATGATTTTGATGATTTCCCTTGCTTTTCCCAGGCGGCTTATCACCTCCTCATTTGTGATTTATCTACTAGTCTGGTGGTTTTTTTTTTTTTTTTTAATGTACTGACCATATAAGACTTCCTTGCATATTTTCTTTGTCTATTCTTCATTTGCTTTTTTTTGGGGGGGGTAGGCCAATTTGGTGTTTCTGGTGTTTAGTGAGCTTCATGGTATACTAGTTTCAGTGCACTTTCTTCACTGTCCTTCAGATATTCTTCCAATGCCTTTTTTCTTTTTCAGCTTCTGGTGTATTTGCAATATTCTATGTGCACTTGTACTGATAAGTAGTGCTGATAAGTAGTGATTGTCAACATTGCTGCATGGATGAAGGATAATCACTGTCTTCTGGCCTTCCTATCCAGGGTTTTCAGTTCGTCTTGAGTCCAACTCACTGTTCCAGCTGTGTATCTAATGACTGGAATTGCCCAGGTGTTAATTGCCTTGATGGTATTTCCTCCACTGAATTTGGACTTCAAGATACTCTCGTGATATATTCGTTTCTAATCTTCTTGACTTCGGTGTGCTTGACGTAGTCAGCTTGAAGGATGCCCAAGTATTTGTAGCAATTGTCATCCAGACACTTGATGTTATTTCCGTAGGACATCTTGATTGCTTTTCACTACTTTTTCTCCTGTTGATGGTTAGGGTAGCACATTATTGGTAAGTGTTTGGAAGAGATTCAGCCTTGGTTTCTCCTTAAGTACAAAAGGGATGAGACGAGCAACATAGGCAGGCTCTCAAAATTCTGTTACAATAAACTCTCTTAATAAAGTCACCTGGTCATCTTGTGGAGGCTTTTTTTCTGAGCAAGTTGGCCTTGCTAGGCTGCCAACTATCTTAGCTACATGACAGCTACCAGCAGCCACTGCACTGACTCTCTCTTGCTGGAATTATCCCATTAGGACTTCTGTTAATAGCCTACAGTAGTGGCCAAAATTGTGGAAACCTTTTGGGAAAAGTGTATTTTCTAAAACTAGCTAATAACACCACTTTTTTGGAGTAGTACCATAAAAGTATATCTCAATGGAAAGATAATTTAATCAAGAATGTAATGCAATAACTTCTAGGAAGGATTTGCTATTAGAATAGCAGTTGCGGTATAAAGAAGAAAAGTGAAACACATAGAAAAAACGAGATATAGAAAAATTATCACCATGTCAGTTAATGCTTAGTTGGGTAACCTTTAGCATGAATTATGGCCTTACAACGTCTTCCCAGGGAATGAACCAAGTCTTTTAGTTCTGCAGCTGTTATGTGAAACCAAGATTGAATGATTGCTTCTATTCACTGGGTTTTATTGCTGGGTTGTTTCTGACTAGCAAGTTTCTTTAGTCGGCTCCATAGATTTTCAATTGGGTTAAGGTCTGGGCTATTCCCAGGCCATTCCAGCAGTGGAATAGGATTATCTTGAAACTCAAAACAAAACAACAACAACAACAACAAAAACCTGGTGTTATTAGCCATCAAACCTCAAAAATACACTTTTTCCAAAAGGTTTCCACAATTTTTGTCAGATATTGCCTGCATATGATGCACCAGAGACTAGAAGGGGTTAAGTCTTTACAGACATCACATGTGACTATATCAGCCAATAAACTTTCTTATTGGACTCTTACCTAGAAACCACTTGGACATCTTCCCCTGTTTTTCCTCTCTCTCTCTCTCATCTATCTCTCAGTGAGACAACACGTGAACTTCTCTCTCCTCTCAACATCTGAGTCATACAGTTAGGGTAAAAATGTAACAGGACGCCCTGTTCATTATCGTATGCATGTATATATTTGTAAATAATAAAAACAACCTTTTGAACCTGAAGCTGTATTGACCAAATAACTTCCTCATAGAACCAAATGAGCACGACCATCAATATATATCTGATAATTTTGGCCACTACTGTATATAGCCTCCGACTAGCCCAGCTCATGTTGTCATGTCTACAAATAGGTAGAAGGCTGTCTCTGGACCAGACTCACAAGATTTGCACCCACTGTGAAAACCTATTTGCCTTCAGCCAGTGTGACACGGTCCTTGACAAGATGAATAATTAAGGTTGCTAGCTATTATTTTTTAAAAAACTAACCTCTGCTTCCTATGCCACTAGGAACAGATTATTCTATAAACAAGAACCAGTTGGTATAGTGCTTAAGGCCTCAGTCTAGAAATCAGGAGACTGTGAGTTCTAGTCCCACCTTAGGTACAAAGCCAGCTGGGTGGACCTTGTGCCTGACACTTTCTTTCAATCCTGGAAAGGAGGCAATGCAAATCACTTTTGAAAAATTGCCAAACTGCAGGGACAATTGCAGGAATTGGCTATGGCCAGTCTAGTGAAAACAAGAACTAACGGGGACATGATAGCAGTATTCCAGTATCTGAGGGGTTGCTATGAAGAAGAAAGGGTCAACTTATTTTCCAAAGCACCAGAAGGCAAGGCAAGAAACAATGGATGGAAATTAATCAAGGAGAGGAGCAACCTGGAATTAAGGAGAAACTTGCTAGCAGTGAGGACAATTAACCAATGGAACAGCTTCTCTTCAGAAATTGTAGGGCTTTCATCACTGGAGGTTTTTAAGAAAAGACTGGACAGCCACTTGTCCAAAATTGTACAGGATCTTCTGCTTGAGGAGAAGGTTGGACTAGAAAAAAAGGGGCCTGGTGGCTCAGCAGACCGATAGCATTGTGATTAACACCAGCTGTCTGCAATTACTGCAAGTTCAAATCTCACCAGGCTCAAGGTTGACTCAGCCTTCCATCCTTTCTAAGGTAGGTAAAATTGAGGACCCAGTTTGTGGGGGCAATAAGCTGACTTCGTATAAAGATACAAAAGTATGAAGGCTATTGCTTAACGCATTGTAAGCCACCCTGAGTCTCCGGAGAAGGGCGGCATATAAATCAAATTAAAAAAAAAAAAAAAACCCTCCAAGATCCCTTCCAGCTCTATTCTGATTGATTGATTGACAAGCCCAGGCAATGACCAGGAGTCAACATTGCCTCAAACGATCATTACCATAATTGGAAGCCAGCTAGGAAGGTTTCAAATGACAAACACATGACTCAGGAGCGCAGTGGATCATGTGGTTAGGATGCTGGTTTGGAGGTTAGCAAACCCGTTGTCAAGCGAACCTGGCTGAGGACATCTTTGAGGCTTCACAGTTGCCACAAAGGGGAAGGAGGGAGGAAATAGATAGCTGGGGATTTGTAGCCAAAACAAAAGGTTTTCCTGTGGGAACCAAGGACATTCCAATAGGTGGCTGAGGAGAGGAGTGGAGTAATCAAGCAACTGGCCAGCACCACTATTGGACAATGTGACTGATGATTTGGGGGAAGGGGGAACTTTTATTTTTTAATCAGGTGAAAACCATGGGAACTTTCAGAGTTGGTTTACACCAGTTGTGCCAATATGATGTATCCAAATAAATTGTTCTTAGAGGAATCTACCTGCCCCAGAGTTTTGCTTTCTATGGATACATCACTTGGAACACTGACACCTATGTTTGAGACCCGTGTGCTGCTGTGGGGCAGGGAGAGTTCTTGATCTGTCCCCGTCCACACACACACACAAACACAGCCAGCCGAGGGTTAAGGAAACACTTTGGAACGCACCCAGGTCTTATCTCCCACTTGGCAGCGATAGACACACCATCTGCCAAGTGACTTTATTTTCACAGTAAAACAGAAAGATAAATACTCAAGAGTCCAAATGTCCGACACTATAAATCTTTCTCTCAGCAGTTCCGGACGAGGCTTTAGTGACTATCCAAGGTTTGCTTTTGTTCGTCACAAGGATCCCTGACCACTACCCTCTATTATATAGTCTCTGGGGTGTGGTCCAGTGACTCAGTTCTAATCCCTAGCACGCCTCCTAAACTGCTGCAATCGTTTATCACGCCTTCGGAGGCGTGCATCCAGGAATGATGTTTCTTCGTCACTCTGAGACGAACCAGCTGTCTCCCTACTAATCTCCTCTCCCTCGGCCGGCACCTGAGACAATGCCAGAGGGGAGGGGCCTGGAGAGGGAGGCCTGGATGACTCCTCTTCCTCATGCTCGGAGCTTTCTTCCTCCGATGGGACAGGCTCAGAGGGCGGGGCCACAACAGTTCTCATCCTTGGCTCCAGCTCCTGAAGGGACATGAAAGGAGCCCCCAACTGGATATTCCCCAGGCAACGGTGATGTCACCATCTAATCCTTTCAACCTCAAAGTTCCGGGGGCTTTTCACATGAGCGTTCTGCGATCACATGACCCCAGGATGTTGCCATGTCATTAATACATGCTGGTTGCCAAGTGCCCAAATGTTGATCACACAATTGTGGCAATGCTGTGATACTTATAAGGACAAAGACTGGTCCTGAGTCACTCTTTTTCTCTTTTTCTTCAAATGGCTGTAAGTCAAGACTACCTCTATTAGTTGCACAACCATTGACCATCCTTTGGGCATTTCTGAGAAAACAACATTAGTCTTCGGTGATTTCTAGAGGAAAACAGCCCACAAAGTTCTCTTCTTTCTTGCAAGTTTTTTGTTCTCACACGTACCCTGAATTTCACAAGCGGAACTGTGTTGTAGTTTATGCAGAAGGACCTATGAAAAAACCCAACCTCCTACAAAGAATTTAAAGGGCTTTCAATTTCCAGATGCTTTGAATTTTTCAAATCTTACTCAGGTTCTCCGAGTGGGAATTGCAAGGTTGATTGCTAAGCACGTGGCCAAGCAATTCTACAGCAACCAGAAGGCGTGCAATGCCAAAGTCGGTGCCTTTTAGAAGCAGTGATGGAGAAATAATAACAAAAATTTTAGAAAGAGATAAGGTTGAGGTGTTTGACAAAAAAAACACAGCCATGGATTCTCCTGCGGTGCGTTATTTCTCCTTTCCTCTCCTTCCTTCCACTCTTCCCCGCCCGCCCCCCCTTAGGCCAACGACAAGCCATCATTTACATGTGTTTCTTCGTAATACACCAAAATAAGAGTAGTTTTCTTAAAATATATTTAAAAAGTGCTTCCGTCTTTCCTCTGCTTGTGTTGTCAAGAGACTTTAACTGAAATATACAGCGATTTCCAACAGTTACCCTGCTTGTCACACTGAGAGTGAAATAATGGCTAACATTAGGAAGACTATTTCTTTGCAATAAAATTACCTTTCATAACACATTTCTATCTAAGTGGAAATGATAGAAATCATAGATGCTATTTTCAAATGGAGAAACGGGGTAGGGGGAAAAAAAGAAGAGAAGCAAGTCAACAGGATGTCTCCACATCCTCATTCAGAGACGGTGTCAGGGTTCCAAGTAACACCCCCAACGAAAGAAAACTCCGGGGCTTGAAGTTCCTCAAAATTCCATTTTATTAGAGATGTCATATTGGCACATTTGGGAAAACCCGAATCTGAAAACTTCCAGGTTTTCCCCACCCAAAGGAAAGTCCAAGTCCCTGCCCAACACCTACATGTCCATCACATGGTCCAATCAATGCACCGTCCCAACTGGAGATGCCTCCCAGGCTCACCGGTCCAGGTGCAGGGCAAGATGTCCTTGACTCTCTGAGAAAGGAATGTTATTATGACTGTATATCACCCTTGCTCCATTCAATCCCCCCTCCCAATTTCCCTCAGTAGTAAATGTGGCAGGCCTGAAGGCCCAATGCAAAAAATGGCTTCCAGGCCTGACAGATGGTTGCTAAGAGCTACAGAAACAGACTGGCATCCCCCCCACACACACACACACTAACCCTAATGAATTGTTGGCTATTCCTATATAATCTGATGCTTGAACAATGGGAAAATATGTGGACAAAGGATTTAAAATTTACATTAAATTATAATCTATATAAGATAATGTATCATTGGTATTTAACACCAGATCAGTTGTCTAAGATGTACTGTATAAAGGTATGTCAAATGAATGTTGGAAGTGTAAAAGTAAAGAAGGGACTTTTTATCATCTATGGTGGACATGTGATAAAGCAAAAAAAAAATGGAGTATGATTCATATTTTAAAAGAGAAAATGTTGAAAGCGGAGATAAAAATGAAACCAGAATTTATATAAAAAGTTGTTTGAAGACATTTCCATGATCATGTGGCCAGCATGACTATACCAAAGTGGTACCTATTTATCTACTCGCATTTGCATCAGTGGTGAGTTGCCCCCGGTTCGGACCGGTTCTATAGAACCAGTAGTAAAACCGGAGGGAGGCTCTGCCCACCCACCCCGACATCATCAAAACGCTTCTGCGCATGCGCAGAAAAGCGTGTGCACATGAGCGAAGCAACCACGCACATGTGGCCCCATTGCGAACCGGTAGTAAAGGTAAGTAGAACCCACCCCTGATTTGCATACTTTCGAACTGCTAGGTGGGCAGGAGCTGGAGGAAGTAACGGGAGCTCATCCTCAGGTCTCAAACCTGGGCTGTCAGCTTTCCAGCTCACAAGTTCAGCATCTTTAAAGGCTGAGCATCGTGCCCCTGAAATGGATAAATATAAGTGGGCCTTTTCCAGAGCTGTTTGAAAGTTCTGCTGATGGATAAATTCTAAGAGTTTTTTTAAATTCTCAGATATTTTATCTTTCATGCTTCTAGCTCTAGGGAAGCAGAAACTCTTGCCCAAGTCTTCTCATGGAGTCCTTCCTCTTTATGATATTCCAGGGAGACTTCCTCTCCTCACCTATTTCCAAATTTGAAGGACATACAGATATAGTTTAGGTACATTATCTTTTTAAGGGGCGCTGCTAACCCTTTACTTACATTTCAAGTTGCAAAATACTTTTACTAAACCATACAACTGTGCAAAGCTCTGGCTTGGATGTCTTGTGTTATTTTTAATTTTATTTGGTTACAAGTTTGCTACAGAGCTGTGTTTGTTAATCTACTGGTGGTGTTCTTGGTCAATGACTCTAATAAAGGAGTATTGTGCAAAGGAAGATGAAATGCCCTTCCTTGTTTTGGCAAGCAATGCAGAAAACAATTCTCTTCTCAAGCCAGCATCTCTGCTTATAATTTTGTTTGATTCACAGTGACCTTGGGGAAGAGATCTATCTTCTGGGCACTGCAATTAGATTGGTTGGTTGGTTGGTTGGTTGGTCGGTCAGTTGGTCAGTTGGTTGGTTGGTCGGTTGGTCAGTTGGTTGGTTGCAGAGGTGGTATTCAGCCAGTTCGGTTGCCAGCTGAATGCCGTCCCACCTTGCCGTGAGTGAAGTCAAATTGGCCACGCCCACTCAGACACATGACACACACACCCCAAGCCATGCCCACAGAACCTCTAGTAAAACAATTTGAATCCCACCACTGGTCGGTTTGTCGGTTGGTTGGTTGTTGAGTGATTGAAAAACCTCCTATAGGAAAAGATCAGGCAGACTCTGGGGCAGAGTAAAGCAAGTAATTAGCCTAGAATCATTATGTTCCCACCAATCCTCTAAGACGAATTCCTCTTAATTTTCATTGATCTTTATTTGGCACCAATTTAGTGCCCGCTGTTCGTTGACTAGATTCTTGTGAATAGGCATGAGCAATAAAACATCTTAATTGGAACTCTATGTGTGGTCCCAATTCTTCACACCTGACACCACCCAACTAAAAAAAAACCCATAGCATTCAAATACGCAGTTAGGTCTCACCAACATATACACTTTACAGGAGAAGCTTGTAGACCATTGTGGCTCCAGTATCCAAAGCAAAGCCAGATCCATCATAGCACCTGTCCTACAGCACCTGACTCTCATCCTGATGACTTTCTGAAAACCCTTTAAGGTCTGGCTGTTGTCCCAGAACAAAGAGTGGTGGCCCTGCCAGATGGGGTTTGGGTGTGGTTAGCCAGATCTGCCAGTAGCTTCTTGTTATTTGCTTGTTTTTATTTCTTTCTACAATTGTTGTATTCTGTTTTTGTTCTGTTGGTTTTGTTATACCCTGCCCAGAATAACTTTGGAATCAGGTGGTGCCTAAGTGGAATGAATTAATCTTCAAAACTTATAAGATAGACAATCAATGATTGAATTTATAAAGCAATTAGGGGATCGTTGTGCCTCCTGACCCAATTTTGGGATAGGCTTCAGACAATTCAAATGATCTGCATTGAAAAGAAGTTAGATAAAAACACAATGGTGTTTTTGCCATTTAATTTTATTTTAAAGGGACCTTTTATTTAATGAAACAGAATAGGAAAAGCAAGTGATAGAAAAAGAAAAAAGAAAAAGAGGGCAAGATAAGTAGAGATAGATGATAGATAGATAGATAGATAGATAGATAGATAGATAGATAGATAGATAGATAGATAGGCAGGCAGATGATAGATATCATCTTTCTAGATAGACAGCATACAAATATAATAAATCAGATAAATAGATTTATTAGATTTGTATGCTGCCTAGATAATAGACAGAGATATAGGCTTTTTATACGTGTGTATAAATACAAAGTTTACATAACAATTTTAATGAAAAATGGTTTTATTTGTTTGCTGGGACTCTTCTGTTTAATATTCTGAGCAGATGATTATTTCATTATACGCATCCATATATAATCTATAAGAAACCCATCTATAAGTCATGAATAACATCAGGTCTTCATTAAATAACTGAAGTTATACATTTTTTCCCCCTTTCATTTATATAAAGAGCTCAGAGGATCCATTTCCGTGTCCAGTCATCAGTTTCCATGGAATAAATTATTGAAATTATTGAATTTATAAAGCAATTATGAGACCGTTGTGCCCCTTGACCGGATTTTGTGATAGGCTTCAGACAATTCAAACAATCTGCATTAAAAAGAAGTTATATAAAAAACACAATTGTGTTTGACATTTGATTTTATTTTAAAGAGGCCTTTTATTTAATTAAACAGAACAGGAAAAGCAAATGATAGAAAAAGAAAAAAGAAAAATAGAGGGCAAAATAAGCAGATAGATTAGGTAGATGGATGATAGATAGATAGATAGATAGATAGATAGATAGATAGATAGATAGATAGATATGGATGGATGGATGGAGAGAGAGAGAGAGAGAGAGAGAGAGAGAGAGATGAGACAGACGATATTAAACAGATATGATAGATTGATATATAGATAAGAGAGAGACAGAGAGAGAGAGAGATGAGAGGGAGGGGGAGAGAGAGATACTAGTTGATAAGGAAATAGATGTCTAAACCTGTCTCACATTAATATTTATTTACTTACTTACTGATTTGATTTTTATTCTACCTGTATTACTTTATAAGTAACCCAAGGCAGCAAACATACCTAACACTCCTTCTTCCTCCCATTTTCCCCACAACAACATCCCAGAGAGAGTGAATGGCTCAAAGTCACCCAGCCAGCTTTCATACCCAAGGCAGAACTAGAACTCACAGTCTCCTGGTTTCTAACGTGGTGACTATAAATACTGACTTTCAATAAACCGTCCAGTCGGATGGAAAACAGAACGAGCCATCGGCTGATGAAACCGGCATATCTAATGATAACAGCCGCACTTCTGAAACGCCACAGATACTAACCCATTATCAGTGACTAACGAAGACTGTGCCTTAAGGGCAAGAAAAGAAGGAAAATGCAAAATGCACCCCCAATTTACATCCCTTTGAAATTACCACTAAAACTGCATAGTAACCCAACTGGATGTTTTTTCTACAAACCCTTCTTTTATTATGTTCCACTGATTGGAATCAGATTTCTGTCTCGGTTCACTTCAGATGGATATCTTGGAAAACTAGAAGCTTGGTCTTGTTTTCTTCCCATCCAGTTGCACGCAGGTGTTGTGATTGGGACAAACTAACAATCTCACAAATATACCTTCCTATCTCCTCCTTCCAGTTATCCCTTTGTAATCTAATCTGCAGATAAAGAAAAGAAAAAAACACTGCAAATTTGTGTTGTGTATATCTAGCCAGTTGACTCAGTATTCTTTTATTATTATTATTATTATTATTATTATTATTTTTCTGCAGATGCTCCGGGATATTCTGGATATCGCAGTGTTAAATCTGCACAACCCTGTTGCTCAGAAAACACTTAGAAGTCTCTCTCCGGCAGCCCCCACCCTGCTCAAGTTCTCATAGTGTTAAATCTCTTTTGCTCTGCCTGCCTGCAACTCAGATCACATTAGATTCCCAGAGCCAAAGGAACAGTTCTCATCTATCCGTCACCAAGGAGGCAGACAGGACCGGGGGAACAACAAGGCATTTGTACCTGAAGATGAGGACAGTCCTGGGATACAAAAAGATGAGCCACCCTGTGAATCTGAGCTATTCTATGTGGTAAACAGAACTGCATGAGAAACACGCAAATTATCGGGGACATCGGAGCCATTCTGTCCCTCTCGGAGTGGTTGGTGAGGTGGGACCAGGGTCTGAAATCCTATATTGTCCCAATAGAAAGCTAGCCCTCGGGAAATAATGAGATAGGGAGGGGATAAGACTAAAGCCCAGTCTTTCTTCATTCCACAATCTTCACACCCACTGAGCTAGTCATTCCCGAACCATGTGATGGGGCCACACTGGTGGGTGAACCAAGACGGTCATGAGAAGAAATAAGGGAATTCAGGAACTGCAGGCTCCTAGGAAGGATCCCAACAGTCTTCAGATCACCCTTGTGTGAAATAATGTTGGGAACGGGAAGGGAATGGCACAATCCAAACTTCAGTGAATAAGTGTTTTTAGAATTCTTTTATTGGCTGAGTGTGATTGGACACACAAGGAATTTGTCTTTGGTGCATATGCTCTCAATGTACATAGAAAAGAGAAGATACATTCATCAAGAATCACAACGTACAACACTTAATGATAGTCATAGGGTACAAATAAGTAATCAAATCATACTAGGAAACAATAAATATAAATAGTTAAGGATACAGCAACAAGTTACAGTCCTACAGTCGTAAGTGGGAGTAGATGGGTGATAGGAGTGATGAGAAGATTAATAGTAATAGTAATGCAGCCTTAGTGAATAGTTTGACAGTGTTGAGGGAATTATTTGTTTAGCAGAGTGATGGCGTTCGGGAAAAAACTGTTCTCGTGTCTAGTTGTCTTGGTTTGCAGTGCTCTATAGCATCGTTCTGAGGGTAGAGGTTGAAACAGTTTATGTCCAGGATGCAAGGGCATGTCGGGGTTCAAGAGAGTGACCAGCCCAAAGTTATACGGCAAGCTTTCCCATTTGAGGACAATAATTAGAAAAATGGAGAATCAAATACTCTATAATTAAGAATCAGAGTGCAAGCTAACTGGAGTTGCATTTTGCTTCCTTCACGCGCCAAGTAGATGCTTTCATCCTTGCACATTATTGTGGTAGCACACCCAAGTAGCCGTATCGTTTCCTTACACTGATCTCTCCTTTACAACGGGGCATGCTGTTTCCTGCGCGTTATTTTTTTGTTCTTTATTTATTTA
Organism: Arizona elegans; assembly: GCA_022577455.1. Lineage (NCBI taxonomy): Eukaryota > Metazoa > Chordata > Lepidosauria > Squamata > Colubridae > Arizona > Arizona elegans. Next base: position 11,772,336 of record JAKOOJ010000005.1, on the reverse strand, counting down.
TTTATTTTTGCACGACTTGAAGTTCAGTTGTCTTTATACAGAAACCGTTTGATTCAATAGGGTCTCAAAAAACAAAAGGTGTGTCCAACCCAACCAGACGCTGGCATTCACCAGAAAGAAATATACAGCAGTTACTTACAATAGGGGAACAGATTGGTTTGTTTAGTCTTCTTTCAGAGCTGTGATCTTCCAAAATCTACCTTTCCTGTCTGAGTTACAGCATTGTGCCTAAGAGTATTTGTTTCTTTTAGCTTCAAAAGCCAAGGTCAGGTTGAGGTAAAGCTCAAAAAAAAGAAAGAAGAAAGACGATGTAGGGATAGGCTGTATAATGAGAACTTCGAAGTATCGTTCAGAGGTCACGAGTAGACACCCTTTTCGACTTCCGTGAGTTCCTTCATTAAAATTGTGAGATCGGACCACAACACAGAGCTGATGGGCAAGCACCGGAGAAGTTAGCAAAAATGCTTAAAGATAAATCAGCGAAATGTTGGAAATGTCACCAACTACCAAGATCCTATTATCATATTTATTTATTTATTTATTTATTTAATTTGTATACCGCCCTTCTCCCAGAAGGGACTCAGGGCGGTGAACAGCCAAAATTAAAAAACATACAAATACAAAAGTTAAGATAATTAAAAGAATTAAATAATTGGCTACCCAATTTAAAACCCCAAATCCATAAAATTTAAAATCCCAGTTAAAAACCATTTAGGCTAGGCCAGCTTGATGAAATAAAAACGTCTTCAGGGCTTTACGGAAGGTCCGGAGGTCCGGGATCAATTGTATTCCGGGAGGCAGCTCATTCCACAGGGCGGGTGCCCCCACAGAGAAGGCTCGCCCCCTGGGGGCCGCCAGCCGACATTGCCTGACCGACGGCACCCCGAGGAGGCCCTCTCTGTGAGAGCGTATTGGCCGGTGGGAGGTTATCGGTAGCAGCAGGCGGTCTCGCAAATACCCTGGCCCTAAGCCATGGAGCGCTTTAAAGATGAGAACCAACACCTTAAAGCGCACCCGGAAGACCACCGGGAGCCAATGCAGCTCGCGCAGGAGAGGTGTTACGTGGGAGCGCCACGTCGCTCCCATAATCACCCGCGCGGCCGCATTCTGCACCAGCTGGAGCCTCCGGGTGCTCCTCAGGGGGAGCCCCATGTAGAGAGCGTTACAGTAGTCCAGGCGTGACGTAACCAAGGCATGAGTGACTGTGCACAAGGAGTCCCGATCCAGAAAGGGGCGCAACTGGCGTATCAGGCGAACCTGATAAAAAGCCCCCCTGGCCACGGCCGTCATATGCTCTTCTAAAGACAGCCGTGTGTCCAGGAGGACGCCCAAGTTGCGAGCCCCCTCTGTGGGGGTCAGTGACTCGCCCCCAATAGCCAGCGATGGCACCAGCTGGCTATACCGGGACGCCGGCATCCACAGCCACTTGGTCTTGGAAGGGTTGAGCCGAAGCCTGTTCCTCCCCATCCAGACCCGCACGGCCTCCAGACACTGGGACATCACTTCGAGGGCATCATTGGGGTGGTCTGGGGTGGAAATGTACAGCTGAGTGTCATCAGCGTACAGATGGCATCGCACCCCAAAACCACAGATGATCTCACCCAGCGGCTTCACATAAGTGTTGAACAGGAGTGGCGAGAGGACCGACCCTTGCGGCACCCCGCAAGCAAGGTGCCTCGAGGTCGACCTCTGCCCCCCTGCCAACACAGACTGCGACCGGTCAGAGAGATAGGAGGAGAACCACCGCAGCACGGTGCCTCCCACCCCCAGACCCTGTGGTGGACATGCGCTGAAGCAAAAAACTATTGGACTAAAATTAAAACCTGGCTGGAAGAAATGACACAATTACGTATCGAATTCAAACCAGAGTTGTTCCTATTGGGTATCCTACCAGACAAAATTAAAAAGAAATATATTTATTTGATTATACATGTAATAACAGCTGCAAGAATTGTTTATGCTCAAAATTGGAAATTAGAGAAAATGCCTTTGGAAGATTAAGTAATAAAAAAGATTTTAGATTGTGCAGAAATGAACCGATTAACCTTGTTGATTAAAGATAGGGAAGAATCAGAATACTTTAGAATATGGAATTATTTCTATTGTTGGTTGGAAAAGAGATATAAATGATTAATTTTATAACTATGTGTAAAAATGGTTATAGGAATGAACTTTTAGAGTGGTTTGGATGACAATTAAGATAGAAGAAACTGTTGGAACAAGAAGAATAAAAAGAACTGAAGAAGTTAACAACGAGATGTCACAGGGGAGGGATGATTGATGTATTAAATGTTTGTTTGTCTTAAAAAATAAAAAACTTTTTTAAAAAAAGAACTGATGGGCAAGCCAGCTTGATCAGCCAATAATGGATCAGCCGCCCTGAGTCTTCAGAAAGGGGCGGCATATAAATTTAATTAATTAAATTAAAATAATTAAATTAAATCAGTTGTTCTACCCTGACTTCTTTCAAATGTTTCCCCTGGGTTATTTTGAGCCACGAAAAAGAGCAAATCTGGTTGAAACACATGAAGATGATGATTTCAGGAACAATGAAGAGAAATCATGGTCCATGGTTTTAGGTTTGAGAGAATCCTGATGCACACATCTATTGCCAAATATGATGCCTCTAAAGCAGGGTTGGGTGAAGACTTTACTTGGTTGGCTTTTTGATAAGAACATAACAACATTCTCAGAGTTGATCTTAAATAGAACACAGTTGATCTTTCCGAAAATGAAATTGGCACAGGGATTTTGATCTCCTGTTCTTTCAAGTCTGATCCCAAAAGTATGTGGTCATGTTTATGGAACTGAATCTTCTCCTTCTCCTTCTCCTTCTCCTTCAACTTCTCCTCCTCTCCTCCTTCTCCTTCTCCTTCTAATTCTAATTCTAATCTTCTTCCTCCTCTTCTTCATCTTCCTCTTCCTCCTTCTCCTCCTCTTTCTCCTCCTCCTCTTCCTTTGTCTTCTTTTCCTCCTCCTTCCTTCTTCCTTCTCCTTCTCCTTCTCTCCTCCTTCTCCTTCTCCTCCTAATTCTCCTCCTTCTCCTTCTCCTCTTCCTCTTCCTCCTTCTCCTCCTCCCTTGCCTTCTTTTCCTCCTCCTTCCTTCCTTCTTCCATTTCCTCTTGTTTCTCCTCCTCCTTCCCCTTCAAGTTTTTATATTATTACGACTCCATTCTATACAAATATGGTTGTAGCTATGGAATTGCGTCACTGCGGACAATTAAGAACATTGTTAAGCTTTATTTTTTATTTTTGAAAAATCCTAGAAAACTGAACAGATAAATTTATCAATGAAACTGGGAGGTTTTTAAAAAATGGAGTGTTTTTACATTGCTTCAAGGATTTGAAAATTTCAGATCAAATTCTATATGAGATCGAAATGTTTCTGGGAAAAAAATGTGAATTCCCTCTACTTGGTTAAACTGTTACCATTATGATTTTTAAGATTCTTAAAAATCTTTTCTACTGATTGTTTCACTTTATTCTCTTTTAAGTTGATCCTATGGAAATGCTCATCACTTAGTGAATACAGTATATAAGCAAAGAATCATCCCAAAGGTGCTTTTTCAGGAGGCAACTGAAACTTTTTTCGTTTGAAGACGTTTCTCTTCTCATCCAAGAAGCTTCTTCAGCTCTGATGAGATAGTGGGGAATGGAGAACAAGAAAGTCCAGTTTCCTCCTGAAAAAGCACCTTTGGGACAAACATGACCTGGATGACTGAGAATCTCTACAGACCAGAGGTGAAATCCAGCAGGTTCTGACAGGTTCTGGAGAACCAGTAGCGGAAATTTTGAGTAGTTCAGAGAACCGGCAAATACCACCTTTGTCTGGCCCTCTGCAGGAGGGTAATGGAGATTTTGCAATATCCTTCCCCCAGGAGTGGGGAGGGAATGGGGATTTTGCAGTATCCTTCCCCTGCTACGCCCACCAAGCCATACCATGCCCACCAAGCCAAACCACAGACTTGGTTGTAAAAAAAATTGAATTCCACCACTGCTACAGATTATAAGCAAAGAATGTTGCTATCTAATAAGCTTGCCAAGGTAAAGTCAATGGAGGTTGATACTTTCATAAATACAGAGAGTCCTTGATTTACAACAGTTCATTTAGTGACCATTCAAAGTTACAACAGCACTAAAAAAAGTGACTTACAACCATTTTTCACGCTTACAACCATTGCAGCATCCCCATATTGACATGATCAAAATTCAGATGCTTGGCAACTAGTTCATACTTACAACCGTTGCAATGTCCTGGGATCATGTGATCCCCTTTTACAACCTTCTGACAAGCGAAGGCAATGGGGAAGCCAGATTCACTTAACAACCATGGTATTAATTTAACAACTGCAGTGATTCACTTAACAACGGTGGCCAGAAAGGTCTTAAAACGGGGCAAAACTCAGTTAACAAGTATCTCACTTAGCAACAGAAATTTGGGGCTCAATTGTGATCATAAGTCGAGGACTACCTGTTTTAAGTGAAATACCCAGTGAACATGGGAAGAAGGATAGTTCTTCGACCCCCATTCAGCAAAGAAATTGGATAGCTTTTTTTAAAACGAACTCTTTAAATAAGAATCAGAATAAATGTACAATAATAAATATGAAAAATACAAATGATTACTGTGCAGAAATACAGATGGATCCTGCCTGAAATTTTCCCTTCCCACAATTTTTACATGTTTACAATTTTGCACATGCTGGATTTTGTAAGGCCCAGATTTAAAAGGTTAATTTTTTGAACTAGTTATCACATTTGCTTACAAATCCAAAAATGCTGGCGCTTCTAATGCTTTTCCTGGATTCATCTATTCTGTCTAATAAATGAAACAGTATTTAATTTAGCCTCTGTTAATCAATGTCATTTTAGATGACACTTTTTGGATTCCACTGATTTTGTATTTTGAAGCGCATATAGAAATAATGTTAGGATTAGCTGACAACTGATATATGACCTGTTACTGCTGACTACAGGTTGTGAGTAGTTTTGGCTTAGCTCTATCTCAAACACAACATTTTTGTCACTGAACAGCATCAAGGCCCTGTCTTACTTATTTGTTTAATCCTGTGAAAACATACCTGTGCTCTTGGTTATTATCTCAAATATTCTTGGCAGGAATTTTATAATGCCTTCCATTGTTATTTTCAAACCAATGCCAACTTTTATATTTGCTTCTTGTTTTTAAGATATGAGTCCTCCTCCTCCTCCTCCTCCTTCTTTTTCTTCTTCTTCTTCTTCGTCAACATCAACATCAACATCTGAGCCACATCATCATCATCGTCAGAGTTGGAAGGGATCTTGGATCTCAAGCAGAAGATCCTATACCATTTTCAGACAAATGGCTGTCCAGTCTCTTCTTAAAAACCTCCACTAATGAAGCACCCACAACTTCTGAAGGCAAGTTGTTCCACTGGTTAATTATCCTCACTGTTGGGAAGTCTCTCCTTAATTCCAGATTGCTTCTCTCCTTGATTAGTTTCCATCCATTGTTTCTTCTCTTGCCTTCTGGTGCTTTGAAAAATAAGGTGACTCCCTGTTCCTTCCTTCCTTCCTTCCTTCCTTCCTTCCTTCCTTCCTTCCTTCCTTCCTTCCTTCCTTTCTTCCTTCCTTCCTTCCTTCTTTGTTTATTTATTATTTGTATCCTGACTTTATTATTTTTACAAATAACTCAAGGCGGCTTCTTAAAAACCTCCAATGTTGTAGCACCCACAACTTCTGAAGGCCATTCCACTGGTTCTCATTGTCTGGAAATTTCTCCTTAGTTCTAGATTGGTTCTCTCCTTGGTTAGTTTCCATCTATTGCTTCTTGTCCTGCCTTGAGGTGCTTTGGAGAATAGCTTGACTCCCTCTTCTTTGTGGCAGCCCCTGAGATATTGGAACACTGCTATCATGTCTCCCCTAGTCCTTCTTTTTACTAGACTAGACATATCCAATCCCTGTAACTATTTGTCCTGTTTAAACTTCCAGGCCCGTAATCTTAATCTTAATCTTTATTTTGATTTGATTTGATTTCTCCACTATTGTTAATGGCCATCCTAGGACCATCTTCATTCTTTGTCTGTTCAAATAACTTCAGCTTATTTCAGAACTTTTCACTTAGGTTGACCTGTCCTACATAGCTGCAGGTATATCTTAGGTAATTGTTAAGAAGACTGGGTTGGGCTGCCTCTTGTATTCTTTACATAATCCTTTGTTGCTCTTCTTTTGTAGCTTAGTTTTTCCTTTTTCTCCTGGGTTTCATCTCACAGTTGTGTTGCCCATTACCTGACCTCTAAGCACCCGCCTTGCTGTAATTCTGAATTATTTTCCCAGAGAAAAATAATGTGTTTCTTTCAGTAGAAGGTACCCTAACTTGGATCAAAGTTTCTAAGAGCATGAAAATGCCAGTTTTAAAATGTCTCTGCCTGGAACATTTATAAGGATGGTGGGAGTGTTAAGCTGGATTTGCACTACTCGGTGTCTTCTCAAATACTGATTGTTCCACTGATTAATTGTTCTGTCAGGAAATTCCTCCTAGTTCTAGGTTGGTTACTTCCTTGATTAGTTTCCATCCGTTGCTTCTCGTTCTCCCTTCAGATGCTTTGGAGAACAGGTTGACCCCTTCTTCTTTGTTCAGCCCCTTATGTATAACAGTGTTCCAATATCTCAGGGGCTGCCACAAAGAAAACAGGGTCAATCTATTCTCCAAAGCACCTGAAGGCAGGACAAGAAGCAACGGATGGAAACTAATCAAGAAGAGAAGCAACCTAGAACTAAGAAGGAATTTCCTGACAGAACAATTAATCAGTGAAATGACTTGCCCGTAGAAGTTGTGAATGAGCAAAAGTTGACATCAAGTACCCAAATTTCTTCAGTTGTTCGGAAAAATATACTTAGCAACAAATAATAAGGAGAAATGGAAGGAGGGAGGGAGGGAAGACCAAAAGATCAAAGAATCTTAATAGAGTTTCTAGCTAGGTTGTCACCTAGTTCTAAAGAGGTAGATGATCTTTAGGGGGAAAAAAACCTTCTATTTCTATTTATCTGGAAATTCCTTTTTCCAGGCAAGTCCACATTAATCAGGGGCTGAAGGAGAACATCCTGGCTCACTGTTTTTCTCATGTAAATCAGATGAAGAATTTGAAAACCATATTTATTGCATTCGAAGCCCAGAAGGACGGCCTTCAATAGCTATGGAGGAAGTATAAAGACAGACAAATCTTTCTGCTTTTGGTCAACTTCTTTGTTTCCTAAATATAAATTTGGTTGGTTCATTTAACCTCGTGATAACATCTGTCCGTATCTTTTTCAAGGGTCTGCATATATATTTTTTGCATCCTATCCTATGGACATTTGATGGAGATTTTTCTTTGATATGAACCCTGAGCTGAGTTCATATCCTGACATTATTTTATATATATATATATATATATATATATATATATATATATATATATATATATATATATATATATGTATGTATGTATGTATGTATATTTGTGTGTGTGTGTGTGTGTGTGTGTGTGTGTTTTCTCAGGTTTTCGCGGGTGTTTGTATGTAGGTCTTTGATTATTCGGGTCTTCTCCCACGTAAAATTGGAAGTGTCTTGGCGACGTTTCGACGAAGTCTCATTCATCATCTTCAGGCTGGTGTTCTCGGCTTCGTGCTTCCAGGAGCAATGTGAGATCGCAGCTGTCTCTTCCTTTTAACTGCTAGTGGGGGTGTGAGCTGATTGGGTGGGAACTTGGCTGTGTTCTGATTGGGTGGAGGTGTGTTCTGATTGGTTAGGGGGTTTTATATATATATATATATATATATATATATATATATATAGTAGACACCTGGTCTACTCCAACTTGTGGGAGAGAGCATTCTGCACTCTCTCCCACATGTTGGAGTAGACCAGGTGTCTCGGTAAAACACTTAATCTTTCCCCTGGCTCAGGCTGATGAAGGGAGGAAAACTTGTGGCTCAGTGGTTAATACAACTGCCTACCATGCAGGCAGCCCAGGTTCGAATCCAAGTAAGGGTAAGGCTGGCTGATGAGAGCTAAGAAGCTTGAAATAGATCTATACCAATCTCCCTTTATTTCTTTATCAGTAAAATATATTTTATATATGTGTTCTTAAGTTTTCGCGGGTGTGCATATGCAAAAAGTTAAAATCTCAGGTGTTTTCCCGCATCATTATAAATAAGTTGGTTAAAATATTTAAAATCCTGGTTAAAATCCCAGCTTAAAATCTTCTAAAAATCCTTACAGAACACTCTGCAAGGTCCCTTAAAACCTCAGCTAAAATCCTACCAGTGACTTTAAAAGTTTTTCTTAAAGCAATGTTTCGACAGGCTCACAGCTCCAGCCCCGCAACAGAGAACCCATAGCTTCTACATGAAACAGAGCCTGAAGATGACAGGGTGTGAGCCTTGATAGTACAGTGGTCTATGCACCCTGTTATTAACACAGCTGCCTGCAATTTCTGCTGGTTTGAATCTCTCCAAGGCTCAAGGTTGACTCAGCCTTCCATCCTTTCTAAGGTAGGTGAAATGAGGACCCAGTTTGTGGGGGCAATAAGCTGACTTTGTATAAAATATACAAAAGTATGAAGGCTATTGCTTAACGCATTGTAAGCTGCCCTGAGTCTCCGGAGAAGGGCGGCATATAAATCAAATTAAAAAAAAAAAGTTAGTCATCCTTCTTGGAATCCTTCTTGGATGAGATGAAATCGAACTAACTCAAGCTATTAAACAACTAAAGTGTTTAACACTGTGTCTCTAAAAGGGGATCAAATACATCCCGCGAAGGAAGGAAGCGCTAATAACCAATCTTTGATAGCCAAACAAACCATGTCTTTGGGGGTCCCCCATCTGCTTTATCACTTACATGGTGTCAATGTTCTTTCCAAAAAGGCAGATGGACTTCATTCAAGTTCTGACAGTAACTCTTTGTTATTGATACAAATGGCTTCAGAGGTATTTAATTACCCTTAGTAAGCATCGGTTTGCTGCTAGCTGGTGACACTTGGAATAGTAAGTAGGCTGCTTTCTTTGTGCCCAAGAAGTTCATAGAAAGTTAAACCTACTTTGGACAACAGCTTCAAGCTAAGCCACCATTAACCCCTCTTCAGTTGCAGGACAGTATGTTTAAATAGTATGCATGATTAATGAAGGCTAAATAGGGCCGCTTCTAGCTTTTAAACCTTTTGTTGTGGGCCAAGGGCACAGCTACCAACAAGGTGGACAGGAATTCAAGTGTCTCAATCCTCGTTCACAAAGAGATGTTAATTTAATTTCATGCCCCTCAATGGTTAACTGCCTACAATTCTATCCTTGGGAACAAACTTCAGTGCCAGCTGATGAGATGGTTACATGTTGTGCCTCAAAAAAAAAACAAAAAAAACAAAACAAAAAAACCAGAAAGCAGCCAGGCAATTAACAATTCCTTGTGTGATTTTTTATTTTTTGGGCTGTTTTTAACTGAGAAAAAAGTCACTCCTTTTATTTATTTATTTTCATGGATTTCCTCCACCCTGATTTCCACTATTCAGAATCGTATTTTAAAGAGTCACCATTTCTAAAACTATTCCCGGAGCTTGAATATGTTCAAGCTGCAACATTTTGAGATCCCTTACAAGGTCCTTTAAATCAGAGTTGGGCAACTCATTTTCTCAAGTGGGCCATCTGAGAAACTGGGACAGTTGTGTAGAGCAGTAGTGGGTTGCAAATCCCGTTGCTACCGGTTCGCTCGTGGGCACGCATGGGTGCGTGATGTTTCTGTGCATTCGCAAAAGCATCAGGGCAGATGGGCGGAGCCTCCCACCGCCGCCACTACTGGTTCACCCAATCCGGGGTGAACCAGTAGCAACCCACCACTGGCGTAGAGCCTGGAGACTAAAACGTACGAAGGACGGTTGCAGGAGTTGGGTATGGAGAGTCTAGAGAAAAGAAAGGTAGAGGTGACAAGATAGCAGTGTTCCAGTATTTGAGGGGCTGCCATAGAAGGGGTCAACTTATTTTCCAAAGCACCAAAAGGCAAGATGAGAAACAATGGATGGAAACTAATCAAGGAGAGAAGCAACCTGGAATTAAGGAGAAAAACCTCCTAGGACAATTAACCAGTGGAACAGCTTGTCTCCTTGATTTAGAGACGTGGATCGAGGCTTTCTCCTTGTATATATCTTCGGGTTTATTTTCTTGCAAAAGTATACACAAGGAGAAAGCCTCGATCCACGTCTCTAAATCAAGGTGCGATTACCCAAAAGCAGAATGGGATTAATTAGCACTTTGACAGTGGGTGCTCCATCACCGGAGGTTTTTAAGAAGAGACTGGACAGCCACTTGTCTGAAATCATATGGTCTCCTGCAGAGGTGGTATTCACTTACTTTCCCTACCGGTTCGCAGATGTAAGCACACAGCCTTCCACTCATGTGCTTTGACCGTGTGCACGGGTTGCACGCATGCGCGCGGCTTCAAACTGTGTCTAAATAGGACGGCATAGCGCCAGGGTGAGTGGGTGGGCGGGCCAACTGGTGATTTCCGCTACCGGTTTGAGTGAATCAGTCCAAACCGGCTGAATACCACCTCCGGTCTCCTGCTTGAACAGGGGGTTGGACTAGAAGACTTCTCTTCTAGCTCTTTTCGGATTGATTGAGGACCAAAACAATAGGGCTGTGAAGGTGTGTAGGTACGCATGCAAGTACATGGGAAAAAACATAACAGGTGCCTTCAAAATATAAGCAATGTTTTTTTAAAAAATAAAGGCACTTTTTTACGTTTGATTTCTAATTTTCTACTGACTTCATGTGGGCCCAAATAGGGACAGCCCAAGGAATGGGTGTGGCCTGGGCAGGAAGAGGGGCATAAAATGTTCAGGTCTGCCTGAGATCAGATGAGAAAGCTGAGGACAACGAATTTGGAGGGATAATTTCCCTGAATTTTCTCCAAGTTAATTAGCTGTTGCTCAAAAACAGGACCCATTTTTAGCAATGACAGTAGAACAGCTATAAAAAGCCTCATGAGAGTAATTGATAATGTGCTACAAGGGAAGGGAATACGCAATATGTCCCATCGAAAGTATTTTTCTGTGGGATTCATATCTTCATATGCAGTTTTTCACATGAAGAAAAAATGCTGTGTATGGAGGAACTCAATGCTTAAAGAGTCCATTCCTGTTTCATCTATTATCTTGGGTTTTTTGTTTTCTGTGCATTTTGGTGTTTTCCTGACATCATTATTTTCCCCCCTGGGAATAATTAAAAATGAAACTACAAACTATTCCTTTACTTGTTAATGAGAAGACAGACCTACCTACCTACCTACCTACCTTCCTTCCTTCCTTCCTTCCTTCCTTCCTTCCTTCCTTCCTTCCTTTCCTTTCCTTTCCTTTCTTTCCTTCCTTCCTTCCTTCCCTCCCTCCCTCCTTCCCTCCCTCCCTTTATTAATTTTCTTCCTTCCCCTTTCTTTCTTTCTTTCTTTCTTTCTTTCTTTCTTTCTTTCTTTCTCTGTCATCTTCCTTCCTTCCCTCCCTCCCTTCTTTCTTTCTGTTTTTTCTCTCCTTCCTTCCTTCCTTCCTTCCATCCTCCATTCCTTCTTTCTTTTCTCTCACCCCCCCACAGTAATATACATAGGACTATTGGGAAACTAAAGAAAAAGAGCATTGTAGGACCGGACAGTTATAATAACTGTTGTGTTATCTGTTGTATTTATGTGTTCATTTCTAAACTTTACAAAATCTTCTGCAGACTTCCCCAGTTTGAACCCTCCTTGTTGGATCATAGTTTCCCTCTTTCCCACCAATTACAGTCCTTTGTAACTGAATACATCACAAGGATATCCGACAGGGGGGGAAAACTGGTCTTCTAAATGTGGTGGAGGTTGCTTGGTTTCCAGACTCACTTCACATGCATGAAGGATTGCTGTCCCACTGCCTTCGTGTGGCTGCTACGCAGTTTGATACGATTTCTAGTGTGTGACTGGCCCATGTTTTACAAGGAAGTGAGCTTACTGTGGCCAGAACAAATGCAACCCTGTATTAATTGCCAGGCAGTGCTGACGCATGTCCGTGCCTGAATTGGGCTGCTTTTTCCTCCTTTGCTGCCCTGTTTACACAAGGGTTTGTATACTCAGCTGCTGATATTTTTCCTCATGACCACATCAGACCTGACGCTGAAGCTGTCACCTGAAGAGCCATTATCATTGTTTTATTTATTGTTAATAGCTGCCAACAGTGTTGGTTTTCCCCATCAGCCCTTTACGCTGGCATGGATTAACCCTTCCACCCACATCACTGGCCAATAGTCTTGGAAGATAATCTCTCATTCAAGAGCCTTGGTAGTACAGTGATCTAAGGCACCCTGTTATTAAGCTGGTTATTAGGACCAGCTGCCTGCAATTACTGCAGGTTCGAATCTCGCCAACGCTAAAGGTTGACTCAACCTTCCATCCTTTCTAAGGTAGGTAAATTGAGGACCCAGTTGTGGGGGCAATAAGCTGACTTTGTATAAATAAATAAATAAATAAATAAATAAATAAATTCATACCTATGGGAACTTGCCTTCTAGAACAAACAGCACTCCAGTGGGCTGAGGTGCTGGCGAGGTAGCTCACAGGGTGTCCAACCTTGGCGTTTTAAGACTTGTGGACTTCAATTCCCAGAATTCTTCAGCCATTCATGAGGAATTCTGGGAACTGAAGTCCAAAAGTCTTAAAGTTGCCAAGGTTGGAAACTCCTGATTTAGGAGTTAAATCTCTTCTCTCAGGCGTCATATTTTCCACAAACTTGAGTCTACTAATAATAGGAAATACGAGTACAGGTATTCCCTGTGTCAACTCTGAAGATGGCCCTGTGTCAACTCTGAGGCCATTTTTGAGGCTTCAGTGTTGCCACTATTTATTTATTTATTGATTGATTGATTAGTTTGATTTATATGCCGCCCTTCTCCAGAGACTCAGGGCGGCTTACAATGCGTTACGCAATAGCCTTCATACTTTTGTATATACCTGCTTAGTAGGGCTTTTGGCCCCCACTAAGCGGTGTTCTTTTTTATACAAAGTCAGCTTATTGCCCCCACAAACCGGGTCCTCATTTTACCTACCTCGAAAGAATGGAAGGCTGAGTCAACCTTGAGCCTGGTGAAATTTGAACTCGCAGTAATTGCAGGCAGCTGGCAACTAAGTGCTACTTTAACAGCACTTAGTCTACTGCACCATCAGGCTCTTCAATGGAGCCTTCAATGGAGGTGAGAGCCAGGGAGCGGGGAATACAGATAGCTGCTGTTACTTGCTCCAGCTCCCACCCATCTAGCAGTTTGAGAGCATGCAAATGTGAGTAGATAAATAGGTACCATTTCAGTGGGAAGGTAACAGCGTACTGTGCACCTCAGTGTGTAGTCATGCTGACCAGCTGACCAACTGACTACAGGACAACCTGGCTCCCTCAGCTAAGAAATGGAGATGAGCATTGCCCCATAGAGTCGGGCATGACTGGACAGAGGAGACCCTTATCTTTAGCTTGACCTCGTCCTCCCTCAAAACTAGACTTTAGGACCATACGTGAAGTGGTAAAAATATATCCAGTTTTGGACAGAATTTTTTTAGAGGGATGACTCAGCGCAATTTGGTTCTCACAATTTTCAAACCCCAAAGTAGGCAGGAGGCTAATCATTAGCCTCCTGCCCTTTACTCAACAAATTCAAACAAAGTCTCTAATTGCATCTCTTGCGGTATTTGGCACTCTGTCACATGGACTTGTGCTTTTTTTAACCGGAGGCATTTCAGGTCCCATGTAGTGGAAATGGCAGCACATGCAAAATAGGGTCCAATCCAATGACTCACTCGCCCATTGCAGGGACTAAGGCAGCACAGGTGCAAGACCTGCTCACCTAACATGAAGAAATATTGCTTCTTCCTGTCTGCATTTCAAACAAGGTAGTTGTCAAAGAAACAAAAGATCATTTGTTTCAAACAACTGGGTGGTTGTGATTTACACAGAGAAAGGGCTACACCGAGTGTATTTCTTTCTCCTGAAGGGTAAAAGAAGGAATATTTTTTCTTCCCCTAACTCTGCATAAGATTCTGACTCTGTTCGTTCCTTGTCTTCTTCTTAATAGAATAACAGAGCTGCAAGAGACCTTGGAGGTCTTCTAATCCAACCCCCTGCTCAGGTAGGAACCCCTTAACACAGGGGTGTCAAAGTCAAGGCCTGGGGGCCGGATCCAGCCTGCGGGGTGCTTAGATCTGGCCCACGGGGCTGCCCTGGAAACAGCGAAAGACTGGCCTGCAGTGCCTCTGCCAGCGAAAATGGAGCTTGGGAGGGCCGCATGTGGTCCTCCCAAGACAAGGATGGGTTCTACTTACCTTTACTACCGGTTTGCAACGGGATCGCGCTTGCACATCGCTTGTTTCGCTCGCGGGCGCGCCTTGCTTCTGCACATGCGCAGATCACTTCTGATGATGTCAGGGTCAGTGGGCGGAGCATCCCGCCGGTTTTATTTATTTATTTATTTATTTTAATTTGATTTATATGCCGCCCTTCTCCAGAGACTCAGGGCGGCTTACAATGCGTTAAGCAATAGCCTTCATACTTTTGTATATTTTATACAAAGTCAGCTTATTGCCCCCCAAACTGGGTCCTCATTTAACCTACCTTAGAAAGGATGGAAGGCTGAGTCAGCCTTGAGCCTTGGAGAGATTCGAACCAGCAGAAATTGCAGGCAGCTGAGTTAATAACAGGGTGCATAGACCACTGTACTATCAAGGCTCTTATTACCGGTTCTATAGAACCGGTCCGAACCAGGGGTAACCCATCACTGTCCCAAGCTCTGTTTTCGCTGGCAGAGGGTTGCAGGAAGCCGTCAAAGCCAAAAACCGAGCTCGGGAGCCCATTTTTGCTGGCAGGGCGCTTGGGGCCACCACAGGAACCCTCGACACGAGTGATGTTGAGCTGGCCACACCCACAAATTGTTGTCCAATGTCTTCGTAAAAACTTCCAGTGGTGGAGCACCCACAACTTTTGTTCGTCCCTCAGGTGATTTGGCGAATAGCTTGACTCCCTCTTCTTTGGGGCAGCCCCTGAGATATTGGAAGACTGCTATCCCGTCACCCTTACTCCTCCTTTTCATAAAACTAGACCTACCCAATTCCTGCAACCGTTCTTCATATGTTTTCGTCTCCACTCCCTTAATCATCTTTGTTGCTCTTCTTTGCACTCTTTCTAGAGCCGTGATGGCAAACCTATGGCACGCGTGCCAGACGTGGCACGCAGCGCCCTCTCTGTGGGTTCACAAGCCGTCGCCCCAGTTCAGCTCCACCGCACATGCATGCATGCCTCCTGCCAGCCAGCTGGTCTTTGGGTCTCTGTCGCGCATGGCCAGGGGGCAGGGGGCATGTGGAGAGTCACACGCACATGTGCAAGGGGGCGGGTTGCATGCGGGGGTCCTTGTGCACATGTGCGGGGTGGGTCACATGCAGGCCCCACGTATGTATGCGCAGGGGGCATGTGTATGTGCAGGGCCGTGCTTGCATTGCATTATGGGGATTTGGGCCCATATGCGCACTTTGGGCACTTGGTCCGGAAAAGGTTAGCCATCCATGTTCTAGAGTGTCAATATCCTTTTTATATTGTGGTGACCAAAACTGGGAAAAATAGTGGTAATAAAGAGCCTTGGTGGCACAGCGGACTAAAGTGTTGTTAAGTAGCACTTAGCTGCCAGCTGCCTGCAATTACTGCGAGTTCAAATCTCACCAGGCTCAAGGTTGACTCAGCCTTCCATCCTTCCAAGGTAGGTAAAATGAGGACCCGGTTTGTGGGGGCAATAAGCTGACTTTGTATATAAAAAAAAAACTCTGCTTGGGGGGGGCCGAAAGCCTTACTAAGCAGTTATATACAAAAGTATGAAGGCTACTGCTTAACACATTGTAAGCCGCCCTGAGTCTCTGGAGAAGGACGGCATATAAATCGAACTAATAAACAATAAATAAATAAATACCAACACTTCACGTGATCTTGATTCTAACTCCTCTTCTCTCTCTTCAACATAATAAAAGAACTCTTGTTCTTCTGTTTGAGAAACATAAAAAGAAACCCACCGGATGAATGTTTCACCTGTGAAACCCAGAACGCCCAAATGGAAATATTGGAACAATGTTTGGGGAAACAGAATAAAACCTTTTTTGCTCTGTTTCCCCGATGCAGCAATTGCAGCCATCAGTCCAGAGGCCGATCTTTTTTTTAAAAAAAGAGGAACTCTGTTTCTCTGTGTGTGTGTGTGTGTGTGTGTATGTGTGTGTGTGTATTCATAATGTAACCATTTGTCGAAGTTTTGAAACATGCTGTCCCCAAAATCCTGCAGTGGGAGGAGGTTTTTAAGTGTGCTATTTATAAGCGCTGGAAATCTGAAGGCTGCCTGCTCAAATGATAGAGAATAATTACGGCAAGCACCTCCCGGCACCAGCGAAAGGCAGATGCATGTGGATTTCAGATCCAAGAAGAGGGGAAAATGCTCCCTTGTTGTGCCACAGGAATGGATGATCGTATGTTCAGGAACTCACAGAGCCTCTCATTCATCTAAACCCGGCGGCGGCTACCACCTGCAGATACGGCTGGGGACACACAAGGAAATTGGTATGGCTTCTTCCAGCAGATGGCCTCCACTGAAGCAGATTACGCCTGCCTCTGGGACCCTGACCAGCAGTAAGCTTTCCTACGTTTGGCTGTTGGGCAGGATTACTTAGGAGAAAATTCTGATTTTTGCAACGGTGCTATGTTCTAAGGGACCGTGCTTCTGATCTCAGTCCTAATAAGCAGGACTGATTTTCCTCTCCCAAAGAAAATCCCTACAAATGTCAATTCGAATCATTCATTCATTCATTCATTCATTCATTCATTCATTCATTCATTCATTCATTCTGTCAGGGTTCCAAGTAACACCCCCAACGAAAGAAAACTCCGAGGCTTGAAGTTCCTCAAAATTCCATTTTATTAGAGATGTCATATTGGCACATCTGGGAAAACCCGAATCGGAAAGCTTCCAGGTTTTCCCCTCCCAAAGGAAAGTTCAAGTCCCTGCCCAACACCCATATGTAACAGTAACAGAGTTGGAAGGGACCTTGGAGGTCACCAAGAGCCTTGGTGGTGCAGCGGACTAAAGTGCTGTTAAGTAGCACCTAGCTGCCAACTGCCTGCAATTACTGCGAGTTCAAATCTCTCCTGAGTCCTTCGGGAGTAGGGCGGTATACAAATCAAATAAAACATAAAACAAACCAGGCTCAAGGTTGACTCAGCCTTCTATCCTTCCGAGATAGGTAAAATGAGGACCCGGATTCTGGGGACAATAAGCTGAGTTTGTATAAAAAAGAACACCGCTTATGAGGGGGCCAAAAGCCCTACTAAGCAGGTATATACAAAAGTATGAAGGCTATTGCTTAACGCATTGTAAGCCGCCCTGAGTCTCCGGAGAAGGGCGGCATGTCAATCGAACCAATAAATAAATAAATAAATAAATCTAGTTCAACCCCCTGCTCACACAGGAGATCTATACTAGGGATTCGAACCGCTGAACTGCCGACCTTTCTGATCGACAAGCTCAGTGTCTTAGCCACTGAGCCACCTAGCCCATCACATGGTCCAATCCAAGCACCATCCCAACTGGAGATGCCTCCCAGTTTCATCCGTCCAGGTGCAGGGCAAGATGTCCTTGACTCTCTGAGAAAGGAATGTTATTATGACTATACTGTATATCACTCATGCTCCATACAATTCCCCCCTCCCAATTTCCCACAGTAGTAAATGTGAAGGCACAATGCAAAAGATAGCTTCCAGGTCTGACACATTCATTCATTCATTCATTCATTCATTTACAGGTAGTCCTCGACTTACGATCACAATCGAGCCTGAAATTTCTGTTCCTACGCAAGACCGTTGTTGCGTGAGTTTTATCCCATTTTATGACCTTTCTTGCCACTGTTCTTAAGGGAATCATTGCAGCTGTTAGTAACATGGTTGTTAAGTGAATCTGGATTCCCCATTGACTTTGCTTGTCAGAAGGTCGCAAAAGGTGATGGGGGGCAGAACCGGTTCGGTGATGTCATATCGTCACCGCTACCGGCTCGGGAGAACCGGGCCGAACCGGGAGGAACCTACCACTGGAGCCAGGGGTGGGTTCTACTTACCTTGACTACCAGTTTGCAGAGGGTCTGCATGCACTCTTCTGCACAATCACAGAAGCTTCTGCGCATACGCAGAAGCATTTTGATGACATTGGGATCAGTGGGCGGAGCCTCCCACCGGTTTTACTACCAGTTCAATAGAACCGGTGCGAACCGGGGGCAACCCACCACTGATGTGAGCACAATTGTCCATCACATTCAGACGAAAGGACAATCCATAAATTAAAGTTATTTGTAGGTACAAGTGAAAACAGCAGAATATGTCTACTAGTGAAGCAAATTTGTAATAGGAATTCCAGTGTGGATACATTTTGGGGTTTTATAAATTGGGCTATTATTTAATAATTTTAATTATTTTTTAAATTTTGTCTGTCCTTGTGTTTTTAATTAGGCTGTACACCGCCCTGAATCTTTCAGGAGAAGGGCAGTATAGAAATAAAATAAATAAATAAATAAATTTTATGTTTGGGCAAATCTATTTCCAACTAGAAGAGTTGCAGAAGCCAATCGGTTTTTTAGGGGAGACATTTGTCCTGATCAGGTAGTAGAATGCAATTTTTTATACCATGTAAAACTTTGTTCACCTTGTAAGACCGCATCTGGAACACTCCATCCAGTTTTGGTCACCTTATTATAAAAAAGATAATGTTGAGACTTTTGGAACGAGTGCAGAGAAAAGCAAACTAAGGGCCTAGAAATTAAAACATAGGAAGAATGGTTGCAGGAGTTGGCTATGTCTAGTCTAGACAAAAGAAGGGCTGGGGGTGACATGATAGCAGTGTTCCAATATCTGAGGGGTTGCCACAAAGAAGAGGGGGTCAACACGTTTTCCAAAACATCAGAAGGCAAGACAAGAAAAAAAATGAATGAAAACTAATCAAGGAGAGAAGCAATCTAGAACTAAGGAGAAACTTCCTAAGAGTAAGAACAATCAACAGCTTGCCTTCAGAAGTTGTGGGTGCTCCATCACAGATATAGGGCAGTGTTGGCGAACCTTTTAGGCACCAAGTGCTGAAACGGGAGCACCAGAGGTGGGTTTCAGCAGGTTCTGACCAGTTCTGGAGAACCGGTAGTGGAAATTTTGAGTAGTTCGGAGAACCGGTAGTAAAAATTCTGACTGGCCCCGCCCCCATCTATTCTCTGCCTCCCGAGTCCCAGTTGATCAGGAGGAAATGGGGATTTTGCAGTATCCTTCCCCTGGAGTGGGGAGGGAATGGAGATTTTACAGTATCCTTCCCCTGCCATGCCCACCAAACCACACCCACCAAGCCAAGCCACACCCACCAAGCCACACCCACCAAGCCATGTCACACCCACTAAGCCACACCCACCAAGCCATGCCATGCCCACTTAGCCACACCCACCAAGCCACACCCACCAAGCCATGCCATGCCCACTTAGCCGCACCCACCAAGCCACACCCACCAAGCCATGCCATGCCCACTTAGCCACACCCACCAAACCAAGCCACGCCCAGTAAGCCACATCCACAGAACCGGTAGTAAAAAAATTTAAAACCCACCACTGGGGAGTATGCACGTGTCAAAAACTGGAAGAGCAGCCGCCCAATGTGCATGCGCGCACCTAGAAGATGATGATGATCTTCTGGTTTCTGGCGTGTGCATAAGCACTGGGCATGTGGTCTTCCAGTTTCTGGCATGCATGTGCACGCAAAGACCAGCTGGCCGGTGCACATGCACACGCCGAAAACCGGAAGATCATCTTCCCGGCACGCGCATGCACTCCGGGTGGCTGTTCTTCTGGTTTCCCGCACTCCCGCGCGTGTGAAGACCAGCTGGCTGGTGCGCCGGAACCCGGAAGTGCAACGGGCAACGGCTCGTGTGCCCGGAGAGACGGGTATAGCGTCTCCTGCTTCCAACTCTATTATTCTGCATTCTGTACTTTTAAAGACCGGAGAATTTAAGATTGAGCATTTTCCCTAATTTGCTGAGTTGGTATTTGCTAAGCACATCTGCAAAATGTCTGGGTGGAATGCTTGAAAATTTGGCATCAAGAAGGGGAAAATGCTGAAAAAGAAGTGGTTTCAAGCTTAAGATTTGGGTATAGTCCACGTAAAACAAAAAAAAACCTGTCCCTTCCATATTGTTCATCCTTCCCCATCACCAACTTTCTTTCTTTTTTTTTAAATTAATTAAATTTTTATTTGTTTAAAAGTACAAACAAAACAGAACTAGTGACAACAAAAGATACAGAACAAAACATGTAAACAAAGATTTCAAATATACATTTTGTCAAATATATATTGTCAAATAAACAACAGTAATGTATGTTCTTATTTGTGTTTTGACTCTTCCCTGTTTGATCTTATTCATATATCTACTTTTATGATTCATTGTTAATTTATGTTAGTGATTTATGTTCCTGTTTCTGTAACTCCAATTACTCCCTATCCTTTTTTCCTTTTTCTATTTTTCAACTTTCTTGAGGGCCTAACTTTCATAAAAAATGGCTTAGAATTTCCAGAAGCATTTTGTAACAACTCATTGGGTCCATAATACCATCTTGAAAGTGGGGCAGGCAACTTCAAATCTGAGCATCCAGAATATGTTTTGTAACCCATCCAGCTCTGTCTGATAGTAAACACCAAAATAGGAAAGAACCAAACTTCAGCAAGGATTATTCAAAGGACTTTATCGTGTCTTTTGAAGAACTAATGTTGAATGCCTTTTGTAGAATTCAGAGCAGCTACTTGTCAATGGTTGAAAACTAACTGCTTCCCAGTTAAAGGAAAGGTTTCATGTGGATAAAAAAGATGCTTGGAACCGAGAAACATAAAACTGAATTTGTCATTAAATTAAATACAGAGGATGAACATCTAACTGCAAGAACCCAAAACATTTGTTAAGATTTGAAACAGAAGAAGAACAAGTCTTTTCTTTTAATCTGTATTTTATTCTATGAAAAAAAACTCTTAATAAATATACTCAAAAGTGATTTTTCCAAAGGCAACTGGACTTGGTTTTTGAAAAAGCACTTTTGGGATAACCATGCCCTGGATGACTGAGAATCTCCATAGACACTCAATAAATATACTTTAAAAAAAAAAAAGGAATTCACAGCAGCAACATCCCATATCATTCATCGATTAAATTTGGGAAATTGCTTCCTCCAGAAATGTTTTCAAATATCTGTTTTGATATTGTTCCACCTGTCTGGAATGCTTTTGAATTATCTAAACAGATCTAGTACTCAGGGCTGCGAGGATCATATCCCATTTGACATATATTGAAGGCTATCAAATATGTTCACAGATATATATTTAGATAACAGAATAAGAGAGTTGGAAGAGTCCAATCTCTTCTTAAAAACCTCCAATATTGGAGCATTCACAACTTCTGGAGGCAAGTTGTTCCACTGATTAATTGTTCTAACTGTCAAGAAATTCCCCTTTCGTTCTAGGTTGCTTCTCTCCTTGATTAGTTTCCACCCATTGCTTCTTGTCCTGCCTTTAAGATGCTTTGGAGAATAGCTTGACTCCCTCTTCTTTGTGGCAGCCCCTGGGATATTGGAACACTGCTATCATGTCTTCCCTAGTCCTTCTTTTCATTATATTAGACATAGACAAATAAGAGAAGACCATCCATCTAGCACAAAATATGGTACCCTAGGAAACAAAAGAGTGGAACATTTTACAGATTGGGCTGGATGGACCTGTGATGTCCTTTTTATATTTGGTGACTTGTTTGTTAAAACAATTTAAATTAGACTGAAAAATAGTGACTGGAACTTCCACGGATGGCCCTGGACTTAATCTTGCCTCTCTCCACTCACCAATCTTTTCACCTAGTGTGAGATTTTTTTTAAAAAAAATATCAAGAACCACCATCAAAACATATCCCAGTCAACATATCTGAGAAGCTGCCAAGATATAAGGAGATATTATTGAAATACTCAATAATTCCCTGAATGACAACTTATGTCAAATTGGGATATATTTAGGAGACTAAAGAACTTCCTCCTCTACACACCTTCAAGCACAAGGAGCAGAGTGATATCAGACCCAACACAAGTAAGATGATGCTCTATCAATATTGTTACAAAAAGTAAACAGAGCTCTTCAGAGTCACACCATTTTTGCCTGAATGAGAAGTGTTTAATTTTTATTCTCCAAAGCACTGAAGGGCAGGACAGGAAGTAACGGATGGAAAGTTATCAAGGAAAGATCCAAGCAGAACTAAGAAGAAATTTCCTGACAGTGAGAACAATTAACCAGTGGAACAACTTGCCTTCAGAAGAAGTTAATGCTCCATCACTGTAGCTTTTAAAGAAGATTATTGGACAGCCATTGTCCAGATTGATTTAGGGTCTCCCACTCAAGCAAGGGGTTGGACTAGAAGACCTTCAAAGTCTCTTCCAATTCTTTTCTTTTCTTTATTTAATATAATTTGTATGCCGCCCTATTCCGTAAAACTCAGGGCGGCTCACAACAAATAAAAACAAACCCAATAAAACATAAAATACATAAATATGCATACATAAAATACATAAATGTATAAATATATAATTTAAACATATCTTAAAACCCATTAAAATAATCAAAAAAACCCTCAGTCCAGGCTGGGCGATGTAAACAGCCATGTTCTTAATTTGCGGCGGAAGGTGCGAAGGTCAGGAGCCAACCGAAGCCCCAGGAGTAGTTGATTCCAAAGAGTGGACACGCCCACAGGGAAAGCTCTATCGCTGGGGGCCGCCAGCCGACATCATCTAGCCGACGGCACCCGAAGAAGGCCCTCCCTGTGAGAACGCACTCAATTCTGAATTCGGTTCTTGTAACTGACCAAATGTCAGTCCAATTGGAAGCCATATTAACACTGGAAGCTTCTACCCTGCCACCTTCTTGCGCTTGGTAAATTAGGAGGGGGGATTTAGTAGAGGGAATGTAGTTAGATATAATAGCATTCTTCTTTTTGGTTCCTGCATCTGGAGGAAGAATGGTTGAAGTGGTGGCTCAAGTTGGGACGGATGGTGATTGGACCATGTGATGGACTGATGGGTGCAGGGGCTGGATTTGGGGTTTTGATTTACTGAGGGAAAATCCGGAACTCTCAGATATGGGTTTTCCCAGATGTACCAGTATACCTACTCTAATAAATGAGAACTTTTGAGAAAATGCCTGTCTCGGAGTTTTTAATTGGAGTTGGGGTTTTCGGGAACTCTGACACCAAGATTTATTCGCTTGCAGCTTTGCAAAGATCGGTGATTGTCCAGGAGACATTTTGAAAGATGAAATAAAGCTTTCCAAGGCCATCGGCCAACAAAGAAAGAGAGATCTTGATTTGAAGAAAGGGATGTTCTGCTCTGCTCCTTTTCTTTCTCTCTTTGTTTTATTTTATTTTATTTTATTTTTGAAGATACAGGAAAAGCACTCAACTTTCTCTGACAGCGCAACGATGCTCCAGACTTGCCAAATGGCAGAGCAATCAGAAGATGCTAAGTGGAATAGGCTTGGCTGCCTAGGGATAGCTTCTTCCCCGCTATTTGCTAAAAATATATTGTACTGGATGTTCCAGCAGAATATGGCCGTTGAGTTAAACTCCAGTTCAAGCTTTTGCCGGCTCCTGCTTCCTTTTTGTGGGCTGCTTGGAGTTGACATCATCCATCTAGTCACAGCTCTCTAAATTTGCCATGTGCACTGAACCTACCCTGACCCTGAACCACGATGCGAACAATTGAATTATAATTAAGCTCTCATTACCCACAGGATCACACTGTGTCTTGAGCAGTCAGTCTGCTGTTCAGGTGTTCAGGGCTGGGTGATGAATCTCAGCATCTTCTTTTGGCCTTCACAATCATTAGTGTCTCCGAATCCTGCTTCATATGCTAGCTTTACCTGAAAAACTATGTTTCCCGGTAAATCTTTTGGAGTAAAAACCATGTTGTAAGGAAGAAGAGAGATCCTCTTTTCCTTATAGCTTAGTGAACTCAAGAGATGTGTTTCCAAGTCACTTTGTGTCAGGTACGAAGAATCAGGACCACACGTTAAGTTCTAGATAAGGTGATTTATTGCTCATGCCTACACACAAGAATCTAGTCAACTAATAGTCAGCACTAAATTGGAGCTAGATAAGAGTTAATTATATATATATGTGTGTGTGTGTGTGTGTGTGTGTGAGTGTGTGTGTGTGTGTCTTTAGTTATTTGGGTCTTCTCCCACGTAAAATTGGAAGTGTCTTGGCGATGTTTCGACGAAGTCTCATTCGTCATCTTCAGGCTGGTGTTCTCGGCTTCGTGCTTCCAGGAGCAATGTGAGATCGTCGCCAAGACACTTCCAATTTTATGTGGGAGAAGACCCGAATAACCAAAGACCTACATACAAACACCCGCGAAAACCTGAGAAAAAAAAATATATATATATATATATATATATATATATATATATATATATATATATATATATATATATATATGTTTTTATTTTTAATTCTTATACACATATTGTAAATGTATATTCTCTGATCCATAATTGATCATATATATATATGTATTTTTTCCTAATGAAAGCACAAAAATAAGACATTTTAATTACATTCGGGGTTGCTCTTCTACCCTCTCTTTTCACAACAAACCTTCTCCTTCTTCTTTCTTTCCCCTCCCTCCCTCCTCTCTTCTTCTACTTTCTTTCTCCTCCTCTCCTCCCCTACTTCCCCTTCCTCTCCCCCACTCCTCCCCTCTTTTCCCCCTTTCTCACCTTCACTCCTGCTCTTGTCCCCTATCCTTTCTTCCTCTCCTTCCCCTTTCTTCCATTCCTCTCTCTCCCTCTCCTCCCCATCCCTCTCCTCCTCTTTCCTTCCTTCCTTCCTTCCTTTCTTTCTTTCTTTCTTTCTTTCTTTCTTTCTTTCTTTCTTTCTTTCTTTCTTTCTTTCTTTCTTTCTTTCTTTCTTTCTTTCTTTCTTTCTTTCTTGGTTTGATTTATATACCGCCCTTCTCCAGAGACTCAGGGCTGTTTACAATGTGTTAAGCAATAGCCTTCCTACTTTCTCCTTTGTTGTGCAATATTTCTCTTATTTGGTATCCGAGCAACTCCAATTTTCTAATAGTATTAATGAAATTTGAGAGGGATTGGACTTGGACGGCTTGTGGGAATGCAACGACTCTAGGCTGATTCCTCTCTTGACTCCACCCCCCTCCCAGGGCCTGCTTTCCTTTTTCTACATCAAAGAATTGAAGTACCTTTGCCAGCTTCAGACTTGGGCACCACACACCAAACACACTGGAAAACTCCCCATCAAAATCCCTAGGGAAAAAAACATGTAAAATCTAGAGCTTGCATCTTATTTACTTATTTACTTATTTATTTCCTATTAGAATTTATTTATTTTCTATTAGAATCCTAAAGTCCTTCCCTATCCATGAAGAGTAGCTCTCCTCTGGTCTAACACGATATTCTTCACCTGGTCTGGCCTTTACTCTGCCCCCACCCCCCCCCCCAAAAAATAATGTCCATATCTTTGCTAGCTCATCTTTATGATGAAAGATAGCAGGGTGCTTCAGGCTTGGGGTCTTCTCCTTGCAAAGACCTTCTACTTGCTCACTGACCTATGGTGGCTCCCTATGGCCATAAAGAGGCAAAAGGCCAGAATTCCTGAGCTAGGACACAACCCACCCACCTACCTGTGCCTGCTGTAAGCCTCATGCTCCCTGCTTTTGCACATGATTCTCTGCGGCACCCAGACAAAATATTGGTATATTTATTTGAAACTAGTTGATAACCTGGCGTTATTTATTTATCCCAACTTCACCTTTTTTTAAAAAAAAAAGTTTTTTTATTTTTTAAACAAACAAACATTTAATACATCAGTCTTTCCTTCCATGTGACATCTCAGTGTTGTCTCCTATCATTCTTCTTTTTGTTATTTCTTCTATCTTCATTCTCATCCAATCAATTACAACAATTCATCACTAACAAAATATTCTGATTATAGCATTTTTATACGTAACTATTAATCCCAACTTCACCTTGAGCCCTGATTTCGGTGAGAATTAAATAAGTTAAAAATGTTTTCTCTGTGCCCCCAGAAGCGTCAAGTAAACTGATACCACCTTCTTGTTTTGGTAGCTGATCCATGATCATTTGGTATGCCTTTTTCTGATCTTGATTTAGAAGTGGCTTCTTATCCACAATATATGCACTGAGCTGTTTGACGTTATAGTTCTTTTCTCGTATGTAATCTGCATGAAGTACATCGCGTCGGTCTCATAGTGGTGCAGGCAGGCTGAGTTGCAGTAATGTTTTATTGATCATGGCCATACATTTGTCCTCAAGAATCGAAACCTTGTTGAAAATGTCCGGACTAAATGTAATTTCTAATCTTGAATTTTCCCCCTTACCAGAGGGGGTCCCCTTATGGAGTATTATGAAGCCGTTATCATGGCAACTCCACTGTGCTGTACAGTAGAAGTCAGTACAGTAGAAGGCATTTTAAGGCACAACAGGCTGTATCTTAACAGAACACACACCCCGAGGGGTGTTAGGGGTGTCTTACCCCATAGTATTTGTTTCCAGGGAGTAAGACATCTGTGTACCAAGTTTGGTTGAAATTGCTTGAGGAATTCCATAGTTATGCTGGAACATACACACACACACAGCCATTTTTATACATATAGATTATTAGTTGCCTAACTCCAATGGACAAAGTATCATTGAAGGGAAGACTAGAACCTCAACAGTGTAAAGGGAGCCAAGGTGGTGCAGTGGTTAAAATGCACTATTGCAGGGTAACTCTGCCCACTGCCAACAGTTTGATCCTGACCAGCACAAGGTTGACTCAGCCTTCCATCGTTCCGAGATCAGTAAAATGAGAACCCAGATTGTTGAGGAACAATAGGCTGACTTTGTAAACTGCTTAAAGAGTGCTGTAAAGCACCATTAAGTGGTATAGAAGTCTAAGTGTTGTTGCTATCACTTTTCTATTTCTGATGTTCTGCTTTTTCTTTGAAAACCTAGTTCTGTCCCTGACCTGATCACTTTTCCAGGGACATAGAAAAGAACTAATTTTGTGATGTCTTTATTTATGGAAGGCATAAATCATCTCCTCCTTTTTCCCCAATAGTTAAGCTATGTTGTTTTATATAATATCTAATGTTGCCTTTGCTCATTTTGGAAGTGATCACATAATTATTAAGAGAATTATTTCCCACCATAGTTTTCTTCCACCCTGACTTTTATTGATTTTTTCCCCCCTTTAAGGCTTTAATTCACCTTTTTCTACTTCTTGCTAGAGATGAAAAGGGAAAGAAATCTGCAGATCCCATCAAGATATAACATTTCTACTAAGCATGAGTCATTCACATGTATCTCATAAAAGAATCCACTCTTCTTCCCGATATTTATCTTTTTTTTTCTTTTCTTCAAGGTTTTTTCACTTTTATCTATCTTCATTTTTTTTTTAAAAAAAAGGGAAAAAGACCTTATCTCTGTGCCTTTCTTCGTATTGGGTGCTCAAATATTTCTTCTCTTTTGATTTTTTTTCATCATGCTATGCACATCTCAAACACAGCAATAATTCCTACCTAAACTCTAACTGAAATTAGGTATTTATATGTATAATTCAGACCAAAGAGGACATGAATATTTTTAACAGAGAATTATTGTTATTAAGCCATGGTTTGGAGCTCTTTCTCAATTAAAAAAAAACCTACAGTGTTTATTCTGGTTAAGGAGGGTTATTCACATATTTAATGCTTCTAGAATGACTTCTTACACAGAGAGAGAGACCTGCTATGGAGATTCTCAGTCATCCAGGTTATGATAGTTCGAAAGGTGCTTTTTCAAGAGGCAACTGGACTTTCTTGTTATTCTTTGAAGATGTTTCGCTTCTCATCCAAGAAGCTTCTTCAGCTCTGACTGGATGGTGACTTCGGTTAGAGCTGAAGAAGCTTCTTGGATGAGAAGCGAAATGTCTTCAAAGAATAACAAGAAAGTTCAGTTCCTCTTGAAAAAGCAGCTTTGGGTATAGAGAGAGACCCCATTCGTGCATAATGAGAAATGAAGACTTTTCATCACATTGGCCAAGCACAGTTCTAGGCTGCATAAACAGAGGGATAGAATCAAGATCACGTGAAGTGTTAATACCACTTTATAATGCCTTGGTAAGGCCACACTTGGAATACTGCATCCAGTTTTGTTCGCCATGATATAAAAAAGATGTGGAGACTCTAGAAAGAGTGCAGAGAAGAGCAACAAAGATGATTAGGGGACTGGAGGCTAAAACATATGAAGAACGATTGCAGGAATTGGGTATGTCTAGTTTGATGAAGAGAAGGACTAGGGGAGACAGGATAGCAGTGTTCCGATATCTCAGGGGCTGCCACAAAGAAGAGGGAGTCAAGCTATTCTCCAAAGCACCAGAGGGCAGGACAAGAAGCAATGGGTGGAAACTCATCAAGGAGAGAAGCAATTTAGAACTAAGGAGAAATTTCTTGACAGTTAGAACAATTAACCAGTGGAACAACTTGCCTCCAGAAGTTGTGAATGCTCCAATCCTGGAAGTTTTTAAGAAGATGTTGGATAACCATTTGTCTGAAATGGTGTAGGGAAGGTTTCCTGCCTAAGCAGGGGGTTGGACTAGAAGACCTCCAAGGTCCCTTCCAACTCTGTTATTCTATTCTATTTCCAAACCAACTACTGGTAGTCCTCAACGTACGACCACAACTGAGCCCAACATTTCCATTGCTAAGCAAGACAGTTGTTAAGTGAGTTTCACCTCATTTTATGACCTTTCTTGCTTGGGGTCTTCTGCTTACAGAGAAAGGCCTTGCCCAGTGGCCTGTGGTCACTCCCTATGGATATAAATAGGCAAAGGGCCAGAATTCCTGAGCTAGGACACAATCTACCCACCTACACCTGTTTCACTGATTCATTGTTAAATGAATCACCACAGTTGTAAAAGCTAGTAACCTGGTTGCTAAGTGAATCTGCCTTCCCCATTGACTTTGCTTGTTGGAAGGTGGCAAAAGGTGATCACATGATACTCCCCCCCCCCCCGGTCATAACAACCATCATAAATATGAGTCAGTTGTCAAGCATCCAAAATTTTGATCCCATGACCATGGGGATGCTGCAATGGTCATAAGTGTGAAAACTGGCCATAAGTCAAGTTTTCAGGGCCATCGTAACTTTGAACGGTAACTAAACAAATGGTTGTAAGGGGGAGGCATTCTTTTAATACTTAAATAACCGTCTCAGGGAAGGGGATCTTTCTCTGTCAGATTTAGATATTCCATCCTTCATATCTCAAAGATCAAGGGATTTTTGAATCCCTCTGTTAAGGGTTTCTCTTTTCTATCGTTCTGAAAAAGATTGCAGCCAGATATGCAGCATAATGATTCGGCCCAGTGATGAAATGTAAAAATTTGTTGCTACCGGTTCTGTGGGTGTGGCTTGGTGGGTGTGGCTTGGTTGAGGAGTGGGTCATGTGACTAGGTGGGCGTGGCCAACTCTCTCTCTCTCTCTTTTTTTTTTTACTTTTTGAAAGCATTTTTTACTACCTATTGTTCTGCCCCAGCTACGGACCCCAAAGAATGCACCACACACAAAGTCTGTACAAACCTTAGTTTACTAAATTAAATCAGTCTTTTTCAAATAAAGGCTGTTAATTAACTTTCTTAACAGCCTACAAGAATCCAAAGAATAAATAATCGTAATCTTACTAGGATTGGCAGAAAGCCCAGAAGCAATTTGCAGGAAACTGATAAGAGAACTAAGATCAGGACACGAAGGAGAGTGAACGAAGTTGTTCCCTGCAAATTGACTCAGTTGTCATCCTTCCTTAAATAGGCTAAGGGAGTGACCAATTAGCCCAAGCCTTACTCTTGAGGAGAACTTCTCCTGAGGAACCACTCCTGCCTTTTGGCAGCTCTGCGCGCCCGTGCATCGAGGAGAGGCTCCTCCTCTTCTTCCTCTTCACTTATGGGAGCTTCTGGAGGTTCTGAAGGCCCTGGATGAATCCCCGCCTCTGGCACCACATCTTCTCCAACCTCCTCATTGTCTGACTTGAGTGCCAGCTGCACAGGCTGCTGGCACAGCACCACATCAGCCTCCTCGCTGTCGGAATCAGCTACTAGCTGCACAGGCTGCTGACGGGCCACAACACCTATTCACCCAAACCAGTAGTAAAGAAAATGCTTTAAAAAAGTAAAAAAAAGCTTCCGATGATCACAGCTGTGCCATGCGATCATCGGAACCATTTTTTTACTTTTTACATTTCACCCCTGCTTCGGCCACACTATGACTTGTTGACATCTCCATCATACAGTCCTGAGAAGTCAGCCTGCAAAACCTTCAAAAGTCCATTGACATCAATTCTTTTCTCCTTTGGGAAGATCCATATCCATTCTGACTCAGTATTATGATTTGACAGAATCACGCATGGATGTCGTTGGCTCTGTTGCTATGGATACCTTTCAACGTACGCCATCTGAAGATGCTGAGAAACTAGTTCAAGAGGTGGGATCTACTATCTCTTCTATGGCCCTTTCAGAAAGACACAGGACGCCTGCAGAGGACGGCCTCTGGAGCTCTTTCCAATTCTTTTATCAGCAGTGGCCATAAGAGTCCTCTGTATTTTGTTTGGTAATGGATTAACACGTTGCATCTCTGTATGCTGTGTGGATGTGCCATTTGGAAGGCAGAGGTTGACCTGCTCATGCTCCACCATGAAGTTGTGTGACCAGGTGGGAGAAGGGAGGGGATTTAGAACAGAGCAGGTGTAAATGTCCAATTTATTTATTTACCGTATTTTTCGGAGTATACGATGCACCTTTTTCCCCAAAAAACAAGGGTGAAAATCTGGGTGCGTCTTATACTCCGAATAGAGCCCCACCCAGCTTCTCAAACGGAAGTTTCAGAGGCTGAAAAAAGCATCAGAAAAGAAGCTTTAGAAAAGAAGCCCCCAAACAGAGCTTCAGAGGCTTTTTTTCTGAAGCTGTTTCAGAGGCTTTCAGAGGCAGAAAAAAAAAAGCAAAAAAAAGCAAGGCACAGAGCTCACAACCAAGGAACCTGTTGCTAAAATTCACCTCTGGGAACAGCTGATTGGGGGTATTCCGGGAGGCTGATCCACCTGCCAATCAGTTTTTTTCTTATTTTCCTCCCCAAAAACTAAGGTGCGTCTTATACTCTGAAAAATACGGTAGTTAGAAAATTCATATAGCCGCTTTCTTGCTCACAGTTTCTCTAGGCGGATTACAACCAGAAAAGCACAATATAGAATTAAAAAAAAAAAATGACCACCCACCCACCCACCCTCAGCGACAACACACGATTAAATAAGCCACTTGATGGGCTCCCTCGCACTCTGGGTTCCCCAGGACTGCCGGCAAAACTTAAGTCTTTAGGGCCTCGTAAGACTCCCGCAACTCACAAGATTCGTTTTTCTCACCATATTCATGTACACATCCAAACTAGATTGTGTTGTTTCTCTGTGTCATATAATATATGTGGGTGTATACCCGTGATAGTTAACGTTTTCCGGACTGAGTGCCCAGAGCGTGCCCCAAAATGCAATGAGTGTGCGGCCCCCACAAATGCGCCCTGACCCGTGTATGTGCATGCGGCCCCCACACATGCACCCCGCCCCCATGCATGCAAGCACAGCCCCCCGCACGCTCACCAGCCCCACGCGCATGCACCTGCGGTCCTCTGCATGCACCCCCACGCATGCATACATCGCTCCCCGCACACCGCTGCCCCCCCTGCGCATTTGCAGCAGAGACCCGATGACCAGCTGGCCGGCAGGAGGCTCTGAACTAGGGCGCTGAACTAAGGCAATGGCTCACATGCCCACAGAGAGAGCGCTGTGTGCCACCTATGGCACGCGTTCCATAGGGTCGCCATCACAAGTTTATACAGTACATAATTATGTATGTATGTATGTATTTATTTATTTATTTAGTCATGTTTATGTAGTGCATATTGAAGGTAGTGACCCTTTGACAGCTGTATGCAATTAAATTTCATTTTAATGTATGCCGATTAATGTACATTCAAAGTGACAATAAAGTATTCTATTCTATTCTATTCTATTCTATTCTATTCTATTCTATTCTATTTACATTCAATTCTATTCTATTCTATTCTATTTACATTCTATTCTATTCTATTCTATTCTATTCTATTTACATTCTATTCTATTCTATTCTATTCTATTCTATTTACATTCTATTCTATTCTATTCTATTCTATTCTATTCTATTCTATTCTATTTACATTCTATTCTACGTACCTCCTTAGGGGACGAGACCAGCAATATTCCTTGCATCCCCACTCTTGTGGGTTGGGTAGAGGTGACCGGCAAGAGACAGTCCCTCAGATCGTCTGGAGGATCATGGATCCCAAGCCATGATTGCCTCTCCTACACTGGTTCCCCTATTCCACCTCTCTCCTTAAATAGTCCCCATGTTTATGCCAGCTTCAGCATTCCACAAAAATCCCCCCATTTTAGGAAACATCCACTCCGGAGATTTTAAAGGGATATTCCCAACAAAAATGGATTTATCCTAGAATGTGCATTTTGTCAACTGTCAGTTTCAACGTTTAAGGATTCTACCAGGTGTAGGCAGTTGTTGTTTCTGTTCCGGTAACATATACATTCAATTAAAGTACGGCATTTTCTACAATGTGGAAAATATCTCAACCTTGCATACAAAGGGAGTTAGAAACATTTGACAGCAAGCTTATTTTCTCTTCAAATGTGAGAGCTGGGAAAGAGAGAAAACAAGTTTTATTATGAAACCTTCTAATGCAGTTTTAACAATTAACACAGCTGAAGTTCCAAGGCGATAGAGGAGGATAAGATCTTTTCTGTCAAAAAGGGAGATAGTTTGCAAATTGGTTCTTGTATGATCCTGTGATCATGGACACCAGTGTTAACAACAGGATTAAGGTCCATAGGAACGTAGCAAACCTCCCTCAACATGGCTGCAAGGAGCAAACTGAACCCAGATTGAACAAAAGGATAGTTTGAAAGATGGAGAAAGAACCAATCAAAGAAATACAGGCCAGCAACAACCATCACTCAGATAAGCAGGAATTAACACCAGGATTAATAACAGACCAACAATCAAGCAGTAAACAATGGCTGAATTAAGGTACTACCAAGAAGAAAACAGCATTCCCACCCACGGCCACAGGGCAAGCCACTGCATATAAACAGTAATGCCATTCCTTTTTAGCACTGATGATGTTACCTAGTTGGGTGATGAACAGTGGTGGAATGCTGCCTGTTTAACAACTGGTTCGGTGAGTGCGCAATTTGCATGCACATCCCTAAGGCACTTGCATGCAGTGCTGAAAATGGAGCATTTAGAAGCTCAGCTGCTTACTTTCCAAGTCAGCAACGGTAATTAGAACAGCAAGGGAAAGATCAGCTGTGCCGTGCAATTGAGATGAGCTACAAAGCAGGAAATAAAGGACAGGATAGAGCGGGGGCGGAAGGACGGGGCCAACTGATCGTTGGTGCTACCGGTTGAATTCCATCTCTGGTGATGAAATGTCTGGAAGGAACCAACCAAGCTCAGAGAGGACCAAGGACCCCCTCACTTGCTTAAAGCAGTGAATATGTGGATTCAGTCATTGCAATGCAGACGGTGAGTTTTGGCTTCACTGAAAAATGTACTAATTTTTACTAAGAGACAAAGAGACTTTATTAATCCTTGTTTCCATCAGCCTCTCTTAGGAGCAAATTGGGTGCATTTCTGATTGCTTGATCCAAAGGAGTTTTGCCAGAGGTGTCTGGTGCCTCCAGGAATAGATGAGCAAGTGGTTTACAGGTAGTCCTCAATTACGACCACAACTGAGCCCAAAATTTCTGTTCCTAAGTGAGACAGTTGCTAAGTGAGTTTTGCCCCATTTTATGACCTTTCTGGCCTCAGTTGTTAAGTGAATCACTACAGATATTCAGTTAGTAACACGTTTGTAAAGTGAATCTGGCTTCCCCATCGACTTTGCTTGTCAGGGTCGCAAAAGGTGATCACGTGACCCAAAGACATTGCAACCATCATAAATCTGAGTCAGTTGCCAAGGATCTGAGTTTTGATCACTTGACCGCGGAGATGTTGCAATGGTTGAAAGGGCGAAAACCCATCATACGTCACTCTTTTCAGCGTCATAACTTCGAATAGCTACTAAATGAAGTCTTGCATGTCAAGGATTACCTGTATTTGTTCCTCTACCTCATGGGCAGAGGTGGTATTCAACCGGTTCGGACCAGTTCAGGTGAACTGGTAGTGGCCCACCCACCTGCCTGGGTGCAATCCCGTCCTATATTGCTGTGTTTTTGACTCCACACACCCATGCGGATGGCACGTGCGAGCGAGTGAATTACCATGTTTTGAGACGCGCGCTCATATTTCCACTGCTGGGAGAACCAGTTGCTACAGTGTGTCAATCCCACCTGTGCCCATGGGAGGCTATTTCTATTTTTCTAAACATGCAGTGATGGTGGCTACTCTTCTTTCTCTTGTTTTCTTCTCGATAGGAAGCACACTTTCCGTCTGTGAGAAGGCACTTTCCTTCTCAGGTGCCAAATTGCCAACAAGGAGTAATGGGGAAAGGTCTGGCTAACCAGAGGAGATCACCTCAGCTATCCAGCCACAGGAAAATGATCCCCAAATCTCTCTTTTTTTTAGCGAAGCATCTAATGGCATAAGGGCCTCCCAGGTGAGGTCAGGCTGCAGACAGCCACAGAGGCCAGAAAAGCCATGGAATTAAGCAAAATTGGAAAGCAGGCAGAAGCTAACAATCTTGAAAAGTACATTATTTTTCTTAAGAGATCATTGAGGTCAGAACGTTGCTACCATCCATTTCCGGCTGGAGACAAAATTTTGCCGACAAATTGACCTTTGAATGAGAATTTTTCTACCCTTTTCATGCTTTTTCCCTGGATTGGCAAGTCTCCCCTTTCATTTCATTCAAACCCCTTCCCCCCCACCTTCCTTGTGTGATTTCTCTTTGAATTGCCCCGATATTTTTCATTCCTTTTTCTGAAACAAAATTATATTGATATGGTCGGTTTCTTCCTTTTCCTACTAGCCAGAATTATTATTATGTTTTATTTTGAATCAGCATTTTCCTTTGCATAGGCCCACTTCATCAATTTAGGGGATTAGCCCATTTTAACCCACAATATATTGGATCAGAAGCTGATCATAGGTTAGGCCACAGAATGCCAAATTAGGGTTATCGATAAGTAAAAATAGCCTATTGAGTGATGCAGCTGGCAATATGCAACTCAAACACTCTTTGCATAACATTCACATACCCATCAAATCTGCATTACATTTGTGTTTCCTTGAAGTCCCAGTGAACTCTTCTCCAGGAGAGCCTTCTGCATATGCTCAGAAGCCTGTTCCAAATGCTTCCAACAGTTGGTTAAAACACACTCCAAGGCAATGGCAATATCAACGGTGACATGCAAACAAGGGTGAATGCAGTAGTGAAATCCAATTTTTTTGCTACCGGTTCTGTGGGTGTGTCTTGGTGGGCGTGGTGTTGCTTGGTGGGCGTGCCTTGGTAGGTGTGGTGTTGCTTGATGGGCATGGCTTGATGGGCATGGCAGGGGAAAGATACTGCAAAATCTTCATTCCCACCCCACTCCACAGGAAGGATACTGCAAAATTCCCATTCCTTCCCCACTCTTGAGGGAAGGATATTACAAAATCTCCATTCCCATCCCACTCTGGGGCCAGCCAGAGGTGATATTTGCTGATTCTCTGAACTGCTCAAAATTTCCGCTACTGGTTCTCCAGAACCTGTCAGAATCTTCTGGATTTCACCCCTGGGTGAATGCAGTCTGGATGCGTTAGCAAGAACTTACCAGTGTGTTATATATTGGATGAATGCCAACCCGTCTTAAATCTTAGATTTACAAGACAACCATCCGCCCTGTTGCACTGTATGGCACTGAATGCTGGGCAGTAACAACAGGGGCCGAAAGCTTTTTCCATGCCATGGAAATGCAAATGCTCCGTTGGATATCAGGCATCTCCCTTCTTGACCACATCACAAATGACACCATTCGACAACATTTTGGTGTGGCACCAATTATAGAGAAGATGTGAGAAGGCCGGCTCTGCTGATATGGACATGTCCAGAGAGCAGCACCTTCCACCATGGCCAAGACTGCCAACCAACTAGAAGTCAATGACCGGCAACCTCACAGGCATCCAAAACAGAGATGGCAAAACACCATCAACAAAGATATGCAAGTGGCATTCAATAATCCGAAAAGTGGACCCTGCACTTGTAGGAATACACTAGAAGGAGGAGGAGGAGGAGGAGGAGGAGGAGGAGGAGGAGGAGGAGGAGGAGGAGGAGAAGGAGAAGGAGAAGAAGGAGAGGGAGAGGGAGGAGAAGGAGAAGAAGAAGAAGAAGAAGAAGGAGGAGAAGGAGAAGAGGAAGGAGAAGAAAGAAAGGAGGAGGAGGAGGAAGAGGAGGAGGAGGAGGAGGAGAAGGAGAAGGAGAAGGAGAAGGAGAAGGAGAAGGAGAAGGAGAAGGAGAAGGAGAAGGAGGAGAAGGAGAAGGAGAAGGAGAAGGAGAAGGAGAGTTAGTTAAAACACACTCTGCTAGAGAGTAGTTCTCTGAGGATGGACTCCAGCATAAGTCTGAAAGTTCAGAAGACTAAACCTCTGGTCCCGGTGACCAATCCAGATTGGATGCTGCAACATTATCCTGGGACACGTATATTTGCCTTAATTCATGAGTTAATTAAAACAGTCCAAAGAGGTTTCTGCCCTTACACATACATGATTAATAGCCTCTTCTAGCTACTAGAACCACTGAATGTGTATTTGGAGGAAAACCAAAGGAATATGACTGCTTTGTTTTTTTTTAGAAAGAGATGGCGGGTTGCCTTCTGGAAGCCACTTCAAAGGGAAGATTTGTACTTAGCTTTGTCCGAGCCGAAACCCGTCTTTGAAGTTTTGCACAGCCAACTTTGTGAGCACAACGGGGACGTCGCTATCTACCTCCGCTTTGCCCGGAAGATGCCAAAAGCGGGCTTAGCCTCGCTGCCCCCCACCCAAAGGAAAAGCTTAAAAAATAGATGATCTCTCGTTTGCAAGCTGCAAGCACTGCTCCCGTTTCCCCGAAAAGCAGCTTAACAGAGGAGAGTGAGAGAGGGGGGAAAAAGAAAGACCGAGAAAAGGACGAGAGAGTGGCTCATGTGAAGAGATGACAGGTTGATCTGTTGGGAATCTTGTTGATTCCCGAAAGGCCATTCAGAACTCACCAGCAACCAGGTGCAGCCCTGGAATTAGGCCCAAGTCTGAATCCATCTTCAGTGGTGACCTCACCGATTAAGGGGGTTTTATCATTACGTGCTATCCTGCTCCTGAGCCGCAAACATTTGCTTTGCTTGGGTATTAACAAGCCTCTTTCATTCATGCAGGCTTTGATCGCATGCCAGTTTGCAAAGCTGACATTTAAGCAGCCTGTGTGTGTGTGTGTGTGTGTGTGTGTGTACACACACCCAGGCCATGACAATAAGAAGCAAAAAAAGAAAGAAAGAAAATGAAGATAAAGCGAGCTACAAACTTCAAACAGCTAAAAGCTATACAAGCAGATGAATCGCATGGTGCACATATGCCAATGCTATACAAGATTGGATCCCAGGTGTGTGTTTTTGTGTGTTTGGAAGGGAAGGTGACACATTTTCTGTATCGCTTCCCATCTAAATATCTTCTCGGGGTGGGGTGGGGGAATTACCAGGTGAACTTGAGGAAATGGTGAGGCTCTAGACCAGGAATATCCAACCTTGGCAACTTTAATAATAATAATAATAATAATAATAATAATAATAATAATAATAATAATAATAATAATAATTTTATTTATACACCACCCTTCTCCCAAAGGACGTGGGGCGGTGTACAGCCAAGATTAAAAACATAAATATACAATATCATAGTTAAAATTAATTAAAATCATTAAAAACCCAATATTAAAACCCAATTTGAAATCATTCAGTTAGACAGCCCCGCCTGTCAGAACAGTAGGGTCTTGAGGGCACAGCGAAAGACCCGGAGGTCAGAGATGTTACGAATATCCAGGGGCAATTCATTCCAAAGGGCAGGAGCTCCGACAGAGAAGGGTCTCCTCCTGGGTATCGCCAGCCAATATAACTTGGCCAACGGTACCCTGAGGAGTCCCTCTCTGTGGAAGCGGACTGGTCGGTGGGAGGCTATTGGTGGCAGAAGGTGGTCCTGCAAATATCCTGGTCCTATGCCATGGAGCACTTTAAAGGTGGTGACCAACACCTTGAATTGCACCCAGAAGACCACTGGGAGCCAGTGCAGCTCACGCAAGATAGGTGTTACATGGGCGCAGGTGCGCCCATAATCACCCGCGCAGCCACATTCTGGACCAGTTGGAGCCTCCGAGTGCTCTACAAGGGGAGCCCCATGTAGAGAGCATTACAATAGTCCAAACGCGAGGTGACGAGGGCATGAGTGACCGTGCGCAAGGCTTCCCGGTCCAGAAAGGGACGCAACTGGCGGATCAGGCGAACCTGATAAAAAGCTCCCCTGGCTACGTCATATGCTCTTCTAAAGACAGCTGTGAGTCCAGGAGGACACCCAGATTCCGAGCCCTTTCTGTGGGGGGCAAAGATTCACCCCCAATAGTCAACGATGGCACCAGCTGACTATACCGGGACGCCAGAAGCCACAGCCACTCAGTCTTGGAAGGGTTGAGCTTGAGCCTATTTCTCCCCATCCAGACCCACACGGCCTCCAGGCAGAACTTTAAGGCTCATGAACCTGTGGGTTTGAAAAATTAAGGGTGTTTTTTCCCCCTCCCTTTATATATAATGCTCGAGTAATTTTTTAAAGTTTGTAAAGTTGAAAGTGAATTTTATTTTGTTATTATTATTTTTTTTAATTTTCAAAAAATCTTTATTAAAATTTAAAATATTAAAATACTAATACAAATACATCTGTAACAAAAAATACGTCCATGATCGTTGTACAATTCAACGTCGTTCCAACAGTACGAAATCTTAACTCTATTCATATATTCTCAGATATTCCTTCTTGGTCAAATATATGTAAACACAATTTATGTCTTATTTTGATCTATATATTTCCTATTTTTATTTTCTATCCATTGATACCAGTTTTCCCAGGTTGGGTAATATTCCGAGTCTTCCTTGTTATTTAATTCTATAGTTAAGTTTGTCCAAGTTTGAAAGTTTGAAAGTGAATTTTAAAGCATGTACATTAAGAGGAGGTTAAACAAGAGTCAAGTTTTTAAAAAGGTGTATTTAGAACATATTGACTTTAGAAATGTTTTTAAAGGACAGTTTTAACGTTTTAAAATTTAGAAAAAGTATTCCCCCCCCCATCTTTTCGGGTTAAAAAATTCAAAAAAACATAGTGAATTTTATTCCTATAAATTATGACAGCCTATAAAGGTAACAAGCAAGCAGAAATATATATTATTTCCCACAGCAAGGAAAAGCAGAGATTGTTAAATTGATTATTTTATCTAAAGAAAAGAATAAATTTAATTTTGTTTCCATCTGGAAATCGCTTCCAGACTTTGTGGTTGTGATGGGGGGGGAAAAATGAAATTTTGATATATTTTTTTGTTGTTGTTGTTGATTAGATAGGTTTGTTGTTATCGAAATGGCTAGTACCTCAACTTAAAACATTTCATTTAGGGACCGTTCAAAGTTGCAACGCCACTGAAAAAAAGTGACTTATGGCTGTTTTTCACACTTACAACCATTCAGGGGTGGGTTCTAAATTTTTTTACTACTGGTTCTGTGGGCGTGGCTTATTTTGTGGGTGTGGTTTGATGGCCATGTGACAATTCTTTAGTATTTAGCAGAGGTACTGGTCTACCAGGCTTTTAACTGCTTGCAGAGCTGTACCGGTCTACCCATTTGTTCTTGGAGCGTTCCGGTCTACCCATTTGTTTTTCGAGCATCCCAGTCTACCCATTTGTTTTTCGAGCATCCTGGTCTACCCATTTGTTTTTGGAGGCACCAGTCTACCCATTTGTTTTTCGAGCACACTGGTCTACCACCACACTGCCTTTTTAACACTGATCAGCTGTAGGGAGGCCCTTTGAAGCCCCATGGCAAGAGTTTAAACAGTTTTTTTCCTTCTAGCCAATCAGCTGGGACTCAGGAGGCAGCGAATAGATTGGGGGCGGGGCCAAATAAAAGG
The DNA here is from genome assembly GCA_022577455.1 of Arizona elegans. Classification (NCBI taxonomy): domain Eukaryota; kingdom Metazoa; phylum Chordata; class Lepidosauria; order Squamata; family Colubridae; genus Arizona; species Arizona elegans. The sequence continues at coordinate 11,732,009 of JAKOOJ010000005.1, read as the reverse complement.
TAAGAATAACGCGGGGGGTGGGAGGGCCCAGCCCCCGAACAAAGAGAACCAGTTTGGTGACGTCATATCATCACTGCTACCAGCTCGGCAGAACCAGGCCGAACCGGGAGGAACCCACCACTGCAACCATTGGAACATCCAACATGATCAAAAGTCAGATGCTTGACAACTGGTTCATATTAATGACGATTGCAGTGTCCTGGCGGGGTGTGTGTGTCATGTAATTTACCCTTTTGCAACTTTCTGACAAGTGAAGTCAATGGGGAGTCGAGATTCACTTGACAACTGCGTCACTAACTTAACAACTGCAGCAAGAAAGTTCATAAAATTGAGCAAAGTTAACAAATGTTTCACTTAGCAATGGAAATTTTGAGTTCAATTGTGGTTGTAAGTCAAGGACTACCTGTATATACTGGTGTATAAAAGTAAAAAGTCGAGGTTCTAATGTTATTGTCTTCTACTGTGCCAAAGAGAATTGGAAATCAATGCCTTTTTTTCCCCTTTCCACCCTACATTTCCCCCCTTTTCCCCTTTTTCCTTTCTCTAGCTTTCCATTACTTTTTATTTTCCCTTGTATCTTTTATTTGATAAAAAAAAGACTTCCGGTTGGACCGGAAGTTGACAAATGGCCCATTTCCTGCCTCTGGAGGGCCTCCGGGGGAGGGGGAGGCCATTTTCGCCCTCCCCAAGCTCCTAGAAAGGCTCTGGAGCTTGGAGAGAGAGAAAAACGGGCCATCGCGTGCCAGGAGCAGGGGGAAGGGGAGCGGGGGGTCGCACGGGCATGCACAAGGCGAAGCGCATGTGTGACCCTTTCCCCCACCCTGGCTCTTGGCACGCAATGGCAAAAAGGTTCGTCATCTAGGACAACTCGCCACAGCCCACTCACTTGGGAAATTTGTCAAGGGACAGGAGTTACACTAATATCGACGAAATGGTGGAATGGAATCATTAAAGAAAGGATGCAGAAGGAAGGACAAAATGAAATGTGAATGACAAAAATTAAAATATTTTTTAATTATTTGAAATAATTATATTGAATTGTTGAATTTTCCTGTCATGAGTTATCCTACTTACCTTCCCTTTGCCGTTGTCTGCGCATGCGCAAATCCTTCTGCGCATGCGCAGAGGTTTAAAATGTCACCAAAAAGTCACGACGTCCACGCGGGTGGGAGGACCCTCCTGCAGATGCCGCTACTGGTTCGCCCGATCCAGATATAACCAGCTGGATTTCACCCCTGTGTCAAACTCAAGGCCCAGGGGCCGGATGTGGCCCACAGGGTGCTTAGATCTGACCCATGAGAATGCCCTGGAAACATAAAGGACTGACCCACGGTGCCTCTGCCAGTGTAAACAGAGCTCAGGAGGACCATGAGTTCCGTTTTTGCTGGCAGAGGGTTGCAGGAGGCAGTCACAGCTGAAAACGGCGGACCCTCCCAAGGTCCATTTTCTCTGGCAGAGTGCTCAGGCCACCACAGGTGCCCCACGACACAAGTGATGTTGAGCTGGCCATGCCTACCCTGGCCAAGCCCACTTCTCCCCCCAAGATCAAACACAACCCTGATGCAGCCCTCGATGAAATCAAGTTTGACACCCCTGTGCTACGACAAATTGGCCATGACGAGTTAGTCGCAGCAAACTGACCCATTCTAGCTGTGGAATTCTGCGAGTTGAAGTCCACACAATTTCATGTGCCAAGGTTGAGGAACACTGCTGTATAGTAATCAGGATTAAAGTCAGACTAGGGCTACTTATGGTTCTGGAAAACCTGGAGGTCTTTAAAAAGTATGAAAGCTTGTGTCAGGGTTCCAAGTAACACCCTCAACAAAAGAAGACTCCGAGGCTTGAAGTTCCTCAAAGTTCCATTTTATTAAAGATGTCATATTGGCACATCTGGGAAAACCCGAATCTGAAAGCTTCCAGGTTTTCCCCATCCAAAAGAAAGTCCAAGTCCCTGCCCAGCGCCCACATGTCCATCACATGGTCCAATCAAAGCACTGTCCCAACTGGAGATGCCTTCCAGTCAGACCCCTCCAGGTGCAGGGCAAGATGTCCTTGACTCTCTGAGAAAGGAATGTTATTATGACTACATATCACCCTTGCTCCATACAATCCCCCCTCCCAGTTTCCCACAACAGTAAATGTGGCAGGCCTGAAGGCCCAATGCAAAAGATGGCTTCCAGGCCTGACAGCTTCAACATTGTAATAGGGTGTTACACACTTCAAAAATGATTCAGAAGTGATTCACACAAGCCTGGCTATGTGTCTTTTGTGAAAAAAAGTGACTTAGGACCATTTTTCACCCTTACAACATTACAGCATCCCCATGCTCCTATGATCAAAATTCAGACACTTGGCAACTGACACGTATTTATGACCGCTGTGCAGTGTCTTTTGTGAGCTTCCTACAAGCAAAGCCAATGGAGAAGCCAGATTTGTTTAACAACCGTATTACTAGGTTAACAACTGCAGTGATTCACTTAACAACTGTGTCAAGAAAGGTCGTTAAAATGGGATAAAATTTGTTTCTACTGTAACGCTCTCTACATGGGGCTCCCCTTGAGGAGCACCCAGAGGCTCCAACTGGCGCAGAGTGTGGCCGCGCGGGTGGTTATGAGAGCAACATGGCGCTCCTGTGTGACACCTCTCCTGCGCGAGCTGCACTGGCTCCCGGTGGTCTTCCGGGTGCGCTTCAAGGTTTTGGTCACCACCTTTAGCGCGCTCCATGGCTTAGGACCTGGTTATTTACGGGACCGCCTACTACCACAAGCAGCCTCCCACCGGCCGGTACGCTCTCATAGAGAGGGGCTCCTCCGGGTGCCGTCAGCCAAACAATGTCGACTGGCGGCCCCCAGGGCGAGGGCCTTCTCTGTGGGGGCACCCACTATCTGGAACGAACTCCCCCCAGAGATACGGAGGATCCCAGATCTGCGCACTTTCCGCTGTGTTCTTAAGACTCTCCTATTCCAGCAAGCCAGCCTGGCCTAATTTTCTCCCCTGTTTTAAAATTCTTTTAAATCGAAATTTTAATCGGTTTAAAATTATTGGGATTTTTAATTGTCTCGGGCTAAATTATTTAATTTAGTTTTAATTATGTTTCTAACTTTTGTATCTATGTATTTTATTTTGTGCCTGTTCACCGCCCTGAGTCCTTCGGGAGTAGGGCGGTATATAAATTTAATAAAAAAAAACAAAACATTTCACAAGTTTTTCACAATAATTTTGGGCTCAGTTGTGGTCGTAAATCGAGGACTAGTGAAGTCATTAGGCAAACTGGCCACCAGAACTGGTCCTGATTTCCTTTGACCAGCCAATTTTTTCCCCCAATGTATTTATCTTCCCATTTCTATTCTATTGCATTTGCTATGTTTCAACGGTTCTATTTTTTTTTCTTTATGTATTTAAATATTGGTATGTGTGTGTTGGAATCTGTGTGCATTAGGAGAGGGAGCTAACTTGCAACCTGACTTTCAGAGCTTATCAGAAGTAAATTAGGGCTGTAGCTGTCTATTTGCATATAAAATATAGCTCTATTGTGTATTGCACGTTGAAGTGATACGGACTTGTAAAAAAAAATTGGCTGAGATTTGTAGAGGCTGGCTGTTTAACTCTGAGGAAAGATAGAGTCGTAATTGGTACAGTGAAAATTAGTTTTGAGAAATTGCCGATGTGCTTGTGTGTGCATGGATACCTGCCTGGTTGTATGTTTGGAAGGTGGGAGGAGTATACAGGAAAATCTCAAAGGTTTAAAAATGATGGCTAATTGTCCCCCCCCCCAAAAATGTTTAATTGTTTTCTTCTATGAGATTAGATAGTCACTGGCAGAAATCTTCTTCTTCTTTTTTTTTTTTTTTTTTTGTACCTTTGAAGATTTTCTTCTTACAAGATAATTGAACGGTTGCAAGACGATTACAGCTTGACTTGGAAGAGACGTAGAAGTAAATGGCATCTTGTAGTTGTATAAAATAATTGCCATTTTAGAGAAAGCATCTTAACACTTTCCTGGAGATGTAACCGAGTCAAATCAGTCACTCAGCTTCTGTCAAGAATAGAAATGAATCTGACTACATTGGTCCATTCTACGTTAACGTCGGGATTTTAAACTATCAATTAAAAGACGTCACCCAAAAGGACAGCTGTGGCCCACACACTTCGCACAGAAGGAGCACCAGATTCAGTTCTCAACCACGATGCCTAAAGAAGCTTTTCTTGGACAAGAAGCGAAACGTCTTCAAAGACCTCCTCAGGGTGCCGTTGGTCAGGCAATGTCAGCTGGTGACCCCCCCCCCGGGGAAGAGCCTTCTCTGTGGGGGCACCCGCCCTCTGGAATGAGCTACTCCCAGGGATACGACTGATCCCGGACCTCCGGACCTTCCACCGAGCTCTGAAGACTTTTTTATTTCAGCAAGCCGGGCTGGGTTAAAAAAATTTTAATTGTTGAATTTTATGGGTAAGGGGTTTTAAATTGGGGGAAGCCAATTTAAATTTAATTTTGTTTTTATAGTATTTTAATGTTTATATTGTATGTTTTTTAATTTTGGCTGTTCACCGCCCTGAGTCCTTCGGGAGAGGGGGCAGTATAAAAATTTAAAAAATAAAGAAATAATAAAGAAATAAAGAAAAAAAATAGAAAGTCCAGTTGCTGCTTGAAAAAGCACCTTTGGGACAACCATGACCTGCATAACTGAGACTCTCCATAGACACAGTGCCTAAAGAAGGGCGTCATCATTTTAGACATGGTCTATACACTGCTGGTATAGGTGCTGGAGAAGACTCCTGCAAGTCCCTTGGACTGCAAGTTGATCAAACCGGCCAGTCCTAGAGGAGATCAACCCTGACTGCTCTTTAGAAGGCCAGATCCTGAAGAGGAAACTCAAATACTTTGGCCACCTAAGGAGAAGGAAGGACTCACTGGAGAAGAGCCTAATGCTGGGAACAATTGAGGGCAAAAGAAGAAGGGGATGGCAGAGAACGAGGTGGCTGGATAGAGTCACTGAAGCAGTCAGTGTGAGCTTAAATGGTCTCCGGGGAATGGTAGAGGACAGGAAGGCCTGGAGGAACGTCGTCCATGGGGTCACAATGGGTCATACATGACTTTGTAACTAACAACAACAAAATCCACTACAAGATGAAGGCCTCTTCTGCCTGCTTCCAACCAATACGGTCCTGAAGTTTCTTTTGTCAATCGGGCCCGCAATGCTTGTTGATGTCGTCGATCCACCTTGTTTTAGGTCTCTTTCGTGCATGCTTTTTGTCAACTGGGATCCATTCTGAGCTGTGGATGAGCCGTGGTGGCGCAGTGGTTAGAGTGCAGTACTGCAGGCTACTTCTGCTGACTGCCAGCTGCCTGCAATTTGGCAGTTCAATTCTCACCAGGCTCAAGGTTGACTCAGCCTTCCATCCTTCCGAGGTTAGTAAAATGAGGATCCAGATTGTTGGGGGCAATAGGCTGACTCTGTAAACCGCTTAGAGAGGGCTGTAAAGCACTGTGAAGCGGTATATAAGTCTGTTGCTATTGCTATTCTATGACTGCCTTGGTCCACCGGCCATCAGTTCTTCTTGCTACATGACCAGCCCATTTTCATTTCAATTCATTTACTCTCTTGATGATATTGTATATTTTGGTTTGTTCTCTCATCCATGTGCAGGTCTTTCTATCTCATCTTGTGATGCTTAGCATGTAACTTTCCATGGCTCTTTGCACCATTCATAGCTTTTGTATTGATTGTGAGGTTACTGCCCGTGTTTTGCCAGCATATGTTAGAGCAGGCAGCACACACTGATCGAAAACTTTTCTCTTTAGGCATAGGGGGAGGTTGTTCTTGAAAATTACACTTAGAAAGAAGGGCATAACTGTTAGAATATTCATGACTGGGAAGACATGTTAACAAGGTCAGCCAATGAATAGGCATAGCAACTAAGTCAGCCAATGGGAGCTGAAACAGAACTGAGTCTGTGCTGAAAAACGAAACTGAAACCAGTGTGTGTGCATGCTGTTTGCTCTGCTAAAAATGAAACTAATTGTTCTCTCTTGCCTTGTGTTGTAACTGCTACTACGTTGAAGAAGAATCAACTATGAGTATTGTAAATACTTCATCTGTTATTACGTGTATAAAGAAATTAATGAATCCTGCTGTATCAGTTTATCTGTGTGTGCTTCTGGAATTGATTTTTTGCAAGAAACTCTGACAATAATGACTAACCTGGGATGGGGGGGAATCAAGTGTGCTCTTTGACCAGCATGCTGTGGGAGAGAGGGATCCTCCCAAAGTGTGGGGCAAAACAAAAACAAATTGTATGAATGGAAACTTGAGCACAATTACAGGTAGACCTCTTCTTACCACCATAACTGAGCTCAAAATTTCTGTTGCTAAATGAGACATTGTCTAAGTGACTTTTGTCTCATTTTATGACCTTTCTTGTGACTGTTTTAAATGGATCACTACAGTTGTTAAGTTAGCAACACAGTTGTTAAGTGACCCTGGCTTCCCCATTCACTTTGCTGAAAAAAATCCTCTATTTTTCCCATTTTTCACCCTCCCCGAGGCACCACGCATGCCCTGCAATTACCTGCATCCAAAATGGACTGCGTGGTGACTCCTGGGAGGGGCGGAGTGGGCAGGGCCAGCCAGGAGTGGGATTTGGGGGTTCTCCAAACTGCACAGTATCTTAGCTAGAGGTTCTCCCAAACCCCTGCGAACTCCCAGCAGCCCACCCCTGCGGCTATTAAGAAAGATTGAGCCTGTCTTCTGCCTCTAAAAACATGTTTCTCCATTTTTCCTTTAGGGAAATATAATATTCTGCCTTTTTAATATTTCCCAAAAATTTTCATTCTTCTAGGATTGCGGGCTTCCCACAGCAGGGAAGGAAGGAAGGAAGGAGGGAGGGAGGGAGGGAGGGAAGGAAGGAAGGAAGGAAGGAAGGAAGGAAGGAAGGAAGGAAGGAAGGAAGGAAGGAAGGAAGGGAATCAGCTTGTTTTCATAGCACAGAAGAAGGGTCTATTTTTGCATGAAAATATTGATCTGTCTGGAAAATGGATCTAAAATTTCAGCTTATATAGGCTTGGCTTCCTTCTGTACGCTGAATGTCAGCCATACAGAACATAATTAAAAATAAATAACAAACATGATCAGACATGGAAACCAAACCATGCATTCAGCATATGTTTGGAAGCCTAATAGCAGATCTCCAAGCTGTGCCTTCTGGAGAGTATCTGTGTTTTGAAAAACTAAGCTAACTATGAAAACATTCTGAAATGGTTTACAGATTCATAACATTCCTCAATACACAGATGGGTACTTAGCTTTGTTGTCATGGTGGAATTGTGATTTTTTTTTTCTGATATACAATTTTTTAAAAATATATAAATGCACTCTTTTGGTCTATGGTTTTTGCTGTTCAGAGGGCTCACATTAGACCTGCTGGTGAGACAGAAAGAATTATGATTAGCTAATAGTGGAAATTAAATGGGGAAGCATTACATTTAAAAGAAAGATGAAAAAAATGCTGGCACTCTATTTTACAAGCAAATATTGCCCCCTTTCCCCCTAAACCTATGCTAAAATTCATCAGGCAATTTCATAAGTGAAGGAAGATTTTAAAAAATATATATAATCTGATTCTCAGAATAATTCAGAATTTCTTTTGAATTTCTCTTGGAGGCATTCATAATGATGGTGTAAAGGTGGAGGAGGGTATTCCTGCCAATTCAGCTGTTTAAATTTAAACATCTTTCTGTCACCCCAAAACCTCTCTGGATATTCATACTTCCCACTGGGGAACAAGCTTTGGGAGATTTCTTCAGTAATTATTTTTCTGAGATTTAAATGACGCCTCAGAAGCTAGGGAGAAATTCTTGTACAAAAGAAAACAGGATAGCCACACAGAAACTCTAGTGCTCCTATTAGGTAGTGAAAAAGGATTTTCTAGATCAGGGATCTCCAACCTTGGCAACTTGAAGACTTGTGGACTTCAACTCCCAGAATTCCACAGCCAGCAGTGGTCCGCGAGAAAATTTTGGTGGTCCGCAGAAAAATTATTTGCATTTTTTTTATATTGCACTAAATCAGGGGTCCTCAAACTACGGCCCCTGAGCGAGATATGTGCACAGAGTCAGCATCAGTGGTGGGTTGCCCCCGGTTCAGACCGGTTCACAAGAACCGGTAGTAAAACCAGTGGGAGGCTCCGCCCACTGACCCGGACGTCATCAGGAAGCTTCTGCGCATGCACAGAAGAGTGCGCGCAAGAGAGAGCGAGCGAAGCAAGCGCCCACACGTGGCCCTGTTGCAAACCAGTAGTAAAGGTAAGTAGAACCCACCCCTGGTCAGCATATCTGCCCCCAACAGTCTGGGTCCTCATTTTACCGACCTCAGAAGGATGGAAGGCTGAATCAATCTTGAGCTTGGTGAGATTTGAACTGCCGAACTGCAGCTGGCAGTCAGCTGAAGTAGCCTGCAGTGCTGCACTCTAACAACTGCGCCACCTCGGCTCTGATGCAATGGATTTACCTCAGAAGTTAGAAACGTGGCTTCTTTGTTTAATAGGTGCCTACTTTACTACTTTCAGCCTGGAGTCGATCACATCGCTCAACTTTGATTTTATTTCCCCTTCATGTTTTTTTTTAAATGCAAGAGGACGCCAAGTAAGCAGAGTAATTACAGATTTCTCATCTCCTTTATGGTCTATCAGAAGTCTGCTATTGCATATGAAGCCCGCACAGCATATATTTAATGTCAGCTTCAGAAAAAGAAACACTTTCATAAGTTCTCGTTGAGTGACACGTTTGAAATGACATCGGTTTCTAGTTTTAAAACCCATTGTTATTAGATCTCTGTTGCTATTTATGTTGAGAATATGCACATGGATGTCAAAACAGTATATCAACTTTGTTGATTGGCTGCACCCACCACCTGTTGCCACGGCAACCAAACAATTGCTTTTAATCTTCTGCCCTAAATTGCCTGATTTAGTGTTGTTTGTTTTTTTACATAGTTGAAGTTTCAGACTGAAATTCTTTCCCTAATATGAATCCAGAGAGGTGAGAAAGTGTCTCTGTGTGTGACTTATTAGTTAATGCAGATTTCCAAGTTCACGAGGCTACAGAGCTTAGCTATATTTTAACGCCGGGCCTTTAAAAGCATCCTTAATGGGACTTGCAAAAAGCAGGAATAATACTTACTAAAATCCAAGTATACTATGTCCACAGTATTTCGCTGGTCCACTAACTTAATTGCTTTGTCAAAGAATGAAAAAAAATAAAAGATTTGTTTGGCATGATCTGTTTTTGACAAACGGATGTTGGTTTCTGGTTGTAACTTTGCTTGCTTCTAGGCATTCATAGGTCTGTTTTATTGTTCTGATGGTTGTTGTTGTCATTGTTGTCGTTATTGTTATTTTCCAGAATCTTTCCAGGTATTGATGTCAGACTGACTGGTCTATAGTTTCCTGGATCTGTTTTTTTCCGCCTTTTTTAAAGATGGGAACTGCATCAGCTCTTTTCCATACTCTATGTATGTTTGAGAGAGAGGGAGGGAGAGAGGGAGGAAGGGGGGAAAGAGAGAGAGAGAGACAAACAGACAGACAGACAGATAGATGATGGATAGATAGGATAGATGCTAGACAGATTGATAGATGTTAGATAGATAGGTGATAGATAGGACAGATAGATGCTAGATCAGTGGTGGGTTGCCCCTGGTTCGGACCGGTTCTATAGAACCAGTAGTAAAACTGGTGGGAGACTCTGTCCACTGACCCTGATGACATGAGAAGTGATCTGCGCATGCGCAGAAGCAAGGTATGTGCACGAGCAAAGCGAGCGCACGCAAGCAATCCCGTTGTGAACCAGTAGTAAAGGTAAGTAGAACCCATCCCTGTGCTAGATAGATACATAGGTGATGGATAGATAAATAGATGATGGATAGATAAATGAGGAGAGAGGAGAGGAGAGGAGAGGAGAGGAGAGGAGAGGAGAGGAGAGGAGAGGAGAGGAGAGGAGAGGAGAGGAGAGGAGAGGAGAGAGGGAGGGAGAGAGGGATGGATGGATGGATAGATGGATGGATGGATGTAGGTCTCCAAAGTTAAAAGCTTTTGTTCCATGTATGTAAGCAGAAAGATTAAGCTTGTACACTAGTTAGCTGGCAGTCTGAGGTCATTTCCATAAAAGGTGTTTGCAATGCCCCGGATAAGCTTCATATCCCTGTGATCACATTCCATTGTGAGATGAGATGATTTAATTCTGGTTTATTAAAAGGGCTTGCAGAACTACTCTGAAACTGGACCTGCAGGAGTGCAGAAGCACATGGAGGGGTACAAAACTCATTTAAAGACCATTGCTGATCTTTTTTGAACCACCAGGGTGTGTTTGTCTCAAGGATTTTTTTATTTTATTTATTTGTATCCTACTTTTATTATTTTTTACAAATAACTCAAACATATCCAACACACCTTCTGCCTCCTTTTTTCCTCCTCACAACAACATGCCTGCAAACTGAGGTGGGCTGAGAAAGAGTGACTCACCCAAATTCACTCGGCTTTCATAGGTAAGGCTAAAACTCTCTCTGCAGGAATTGGCCCAAAGTCACTCAGCTGGCTTTCATGCCCATGGTGGCACTAGAATTCACAGTCTCCTGGTGATTGGCCCAAAGTCACTCAGCTGGCTGTCATGCCCACGGTGGCACTAGAATTCACAGTCTCCTGGTGATTGGCCCAAAGTCACTCAGCTGGCTGTCATGCCCACGGTGGCACTAGAATTCACAGTCTCCTGGTGATTGGCCCAAAGTCACTCAGCTGGCTTTCATGCCCATGGTGGCACTAGAATTCACAGTCTCCTGGTGATTGGCTCAAAGTCACTCAGCTGGCTGTCATGCCCACGGTGGCACTAGAATTCACACTCTCCTGGTGATTGGCCCAAAGTCACTCAGCTGGCTTTCATGCTCATGGTGGCACTAGAATTCACAGTCTCCTAGTGATTGGCCCAAAGTCACTCAGCCGGCTTTCATGCCCATGGTGGCACTAGAATTCACAGTCTCCTGGTGATTGGCCCAAAGTCACTCAACCGGCTTTCATGCTCATGGTGGCACTAGAATTCACACTCTCCTAGTGATTGGCCCAAAGTCACTCAGCTGGCTTTCATGCCCATGGTGGCACTAGAATTCACACTCTCCTGGTGATTGGCCCAAAGTCACTCAGCTGCCTTTCATGACTAAGGTGGAACTTCAACTCAGTCTCCTGTTTTGTAGCCTGGTCCTTTAATGACTAGACCAAACTGGCTCTTGTTAGTGTATAATTTCAGAGGGGCACTATGAATAAAATATATAGATCGATAGTATAGTCCAGAAGTTGCAAAGGTGGAGCTGTATTAAACCCTTGGCTGGGATTTCTCAACCTTGGCAAATTGAAGTTATGTGAACTGCCAAAATTCCCCAGTCAGCATAGGGATGTCCTTGTTGCCTTCCAAGCTAGACAAACAATGGTAGTCATTCATGCCCACCCACAGACTTTCCTCTTTTCAACTGTGTGGAGCTTATAAATTCCTCATCCAGAGAAAAATAAAGGGGGAAATTGCTACCATTTTTAGTGATGATGCCAAAATGATACCACCTGCAAAGTAACTTCCTCATCTACTTATCCTACTTACGTCGTGGTTATGTAAAGTCAAGTCATTTGCATGTTTATGCCATCCCACATGTGATCTCACTGGCCCCTCCTCCTTTGGCCATGCTGTGATACACATTGAGGAGGGACACATACATTTTGGGCTGGATCATCAAAATTACCAGTAAATTCAAGAATAGAGATGGAAGCAAACTGACTTCCAGAGGCCTCCCGACCTGTCCATCCCCCACCAAAAAAAAGAAGAAGAAAAGCATCATCATAATCTCAGGAATTATTTGTGAAAGTAAAACCACCTGGACGTGGACCTGGATGTGTTGAAATGGTTGTTAACCTATCCTACTCAGTATTTCCTACACCAACAGGACGTTCTTCCACATTTCAAACTAGAATCTTTCTCATCCATACCTGGAGATCTAGAATTTGAAAATAGAAGCATTAACATAGCACACAGGCTCTACTGCTAAGCTGTTTATTTGCTTGCTTTTAGAATAGAATATGGAATGGAATGGAATGGAATGGAATGGAATGGAATGGAATGGAATGGAATGGAATGGAATGGAATGGAATAACAGAGTTGGAAGGAAGAGAAGAGGAGAATGGAATGGAATGGAATAACAGAGTTAGAAGGGATAGGATAGAATAGGATAGGATAGGATAGGATAGGATAGGATAGGATAGGATAGGATAGGATAGGACAGGACAGGACAGGACAGGATACAATAGGATATGGAATGGAATGGAATGGAATGGAATGGAATGGAATGGAATGGAATAACAGAGTTGGAAGGAAGAGAAGAGGAGAATGGAATGGAATGGAATAACAGAGTTAGAAGGGATAGGATAGGATAGGATAGGATAGGATAGGATAGGATAGGATAGGATAGGATAGGACAGGACAGGACAGGATACAATAGGATATGGAATGGAATGGAATGGAATGGAATGGAATGGAATGGAATGGAAAGGAACGGAACGGAACGGAACGGAAAGAGAGTTGGAAGGAACCCTGAAGATCTTCTAGTCCAATCCCTACGCGGGAGGGCAGGGGTGGGTTCAGCCAAACTTGGCCAAACTGGCTGAATACCACCTCTGGTGAGCATCCACAACTGAACAGGAACTAAAAGTTCAAGTTCCCTGCTGCCAGTCCAACCCCTTAATCATTATGTAAAATAGTGGGCAGAGAGAAGAAGCAGGACACTCAAAAGCGGTTCTTTCTTCTTTATTTAGCTCCATCAAATGCAATGACAATGCGAGCCGCGGCAGCTCCTTTTAAAGTGAGCTGTTCGCGGCTTCAGCCACGGACGCACACTTAATTTTCCCGCTCTGACTTCTGATTGGTCCTTACATCAGTCCATTCAACATCTAACACATTACATCACACTGTCTCTGGATATGTGATAGATATGATGATTCCTCCTCATGAATCTAATTCACAAGTATTACTGATTGGGGGTTTTTCATCTCATTATAAAATCTTCAAACAGAAAATGTTCATCTGAAATTAGTTGTAGCCTCTTTGTTGAAATATCTTCCTTGGATAAGTAATAGAAAGTAGACTGAACTTTGTAGAGAAATGGTTAAATGAAATTTTTCTACATAAATATAAATAGCATAACTATCTTGGATATTTTTATAAATGTATAACCTTGATCTCTACCATTCTGGGCAAGAATTGGCTTGCAAATGCAACAAAGCACATTGATAAATTCAACAACTGTGCAATATGACACTCTGTAGGAACCCTTTCATGTTACCGTCCGTATTAATTTCAACAGGCGTAACCTAACTTCGCTTTAGAAACAAGGCAGAACACATAAACGAGAACACAAATCAGATCATGGTAACTATAGTCTAAATTAATCTGATCTTGTGTGATTCTTTTCATAAATTTAGCTAATAAGAGATGCAAAATTATATACTGACACAACATATGGATTGCAATATGTATGTGTATGTATTATGCCACAGTTGGCACTAAATAACTATGATTATTCCAAAACGGCTTCATTCATATTGAAATGGATTGCTTTGAATTGCTGTTTTTCAGTTAAATGAACAAGATGTCTTCCTAAAAATCAAATATGTATTATTTCACGGGTTGGCAAATATAGTATCCATGACTATCACTAAGTGTTGTATCTAATGTTTTATGATGAATGTATTTTTACAATGACTGTGATAATGATCTATCACTATTGTTATATGTATACCAAGAGCTTATGCACCAGAGACAAATTCCTTGTGTGCAGGGGTGGTATTCACTTACTTTCCCTACTGGTTCGGAAATATGCGTGCGCATCCACACATGCGCCAACCTTCTGTGCATGCGCTTTGCGGGCATGTGCACCTTCCACGCATGCGTCCAGCCTCAAAAATGTGCCTAAATAGAATGGCATACAGCCGGGGCGGGTAGCCAGGCCCACTCGCGATTTCCACTACCGGTTCGAGTGAACCGGTCTGAACTGGCTGAATACCACCTCTGCTTGTGTGTCTAATCACAGTTGGCCAATAAAGAATTCTAATATTCTAATATAGTTTAATAGTTTTCTGATTTTTCAGGAACAGGGCCATTTTTAAAGACACAGTGAAGTGTAACCTAGAAAACTTTCAGATGCGTGGACTCCCAACTTCCATAATTCTCCAGCCAGTAGAGCCACTGAGGAGAATGCTGTGAATTGAAGTTCATGTTGAATTATCTGAAAGTTGTTTAAACATCAGTTCTGCCCCTTTAAAAAGTACACAGGGTAACATAATTCCTTTCTTTGGAAATTGCTTGTTAAACTGCTTTGGGGATATTAAGAGCCTTCATCATAGCAAGATTTCCTAGAGTGGATGTGGTTTTTTTTTGCAATCCCTAATTGAATTGTACATCGTTTTATGTAATTCTACATAATTTTATACAAATATAAATACTTAAAAAGTATTTGTTTGGAATAAACAGCAAAATGGTGATTAGGGTGTTGATTCTGGAAAGTTATAAATGGACTAAGGGGCCAGACAGATTTGATATAGGATGTTAAAATTAATTATATTAATTAATTGATATTAATTAATCCTTCCCATGGGAAGATACTGTTTTGAAATACACACAGACACACACACACATGAAAGAGAGAAATCTATAAATATATGATAAGATGGGATTTTGAAGGTAGGGCACTAAAAGGAACCAGAAAGAATTAAAGGTTACAATAAGAACTCTTATTTATTAATATAGAAGGAAGCAAAATACTTTAACATTAGACATATTGAAGGATATTTGCAAGCAATGGACCCAGAAATTAGTTTTTTAAAATGTGTGGCATTATTGACAGACTGTGCTTGGAAGGTGATATAGAAAAGGAACACGCTTTACTGGGTAAGACTAAGTCTAATTTGAAAGTGGATCTAAAAATGACAAGTTATGGGAATTTCATTTCATTTCATTTTCATTTTATTAAATTTGTATACCGCCCTACTCCCGAAGGACTCAGGGCGGTGAACAGCCATAATAAAACATATAAATACAAAATTTAAAAAAGAGATAAAACAGATTAAATAAATTTGGCTGACCATTTTAAAACCCCAATAATTTAAAACCAAATTTAAAATTTTCCATTTAAAAGAGGAGAAAGTTCAGGTCAGGCCGGCTTGTTTGAATAAGAACGTCTTAAGCGTGCGACGGAAGGTACGCAGATCCGGAATCCTCCGTATCTCGGGGGGGAGCTCGTTCCAGATAGTAGGTGCCCCCACAGAGAAGGCTCTCCCCCTGGGGGCCGCCAGTCGACATTGTTTGGCCGACGGCACCCGGAGGAGCCCCTCTCTATGGGAGCGTACTGGTCGGTGGGAGGCTATTGGTGGTAGCAGGCGGTCTCGCAAATAGCCAGGCCCTAAGCCATGGAGCACTCTAAAGGTGATGACCAAAACCTTGAAGCGCACTCGGAAGACCACCGGGAGCCAGTGCAGCTCGCGCAGGAGAGGCGTTACATGGGAGCGCCACGTCGCTCCCATCACCACCCGCGCGGCTGCACTCTGCGCCAGTTGGAGCCTCCGAGTGCTCCTCAAGGGGAGCCCCATGTAGAGAGCGTTACAATAGTCCAGACGGGAGGTGACGAGGGCATGAGTGACCGTGCGTAACGAGTCCCGATCCAGAAAGGGACGCAACTGGCGAATCAGGCGAACCTGATGAAAAATCCTCCCGGTCACGGCCGTCAAGTGCTCTTCTAAAGACAGCCGTGAATCCAGGAGGACGCCCAAGTTGTGAGCCCTCTCCGTGGGGGCCAGTGCTTCGCCCCCAATAGTCAGCGATGGCACCAGCTGACTATATCGGGACGTCGGAAACCACAGCCACTCGGTCTTGGATGGGTTGAGGGAATAATGTGGAAGGAGATGCTACACTGGAGACGTTAAAAATTTATTTATAGATAGGAGATGAGATACATGAAGAAGATTTGATGTACTTTATTTTTTGGAGTATAAAATGCTCCGGACTATAAAACGCACCTACCATTTTGGGGGAGGAAAACAAGAAAAATTTTTTGCCTCTGCCCATTCACCACAGCCCATTTGCTGCCACCGCAGCCCATTCGCCCTGGCCTGTTCACTGTTGCCGCTGCGCGTTCGGCATAGCCCATTTGCCGCCCCCATTTGCCTCTGCTGCGGCCATTTACCACAGCCTGTTTGCCATGGTCCATTTGCCACAGTGGCCCATTTGCTGCTGTCTGTTTGCCGCCACCCATTTGCCGTCACGGGCCGTTCGCCGCCGCCTATTCACTGCTGCCAATCCCCGCTGCCTGGAGCCAGCCGAAAATTTAACGCACGGAGGCCAACAATGTGACAGCCAATAGGTGGGGGCCGGCAGATGGGCGGGGCTTCGGCAATATTCGGTGTATAAGACGCATTTATTGTTTTAATTATAATGCTCAATAAAATTACCATTAAAAGTAATTACTCTGGGGTATTTGAAATATTATGTCATTTTATAGAGTCATCATCAGAATAGAATTATAGAAAGGAATAAAATTTTAGAGCCATTATTAGAAAGAGAAATGCTACACTTTTAAATTCCTCATTCTTCAGTAACAGATGCGAAGCAACTCCTGTAAAATCAGCCGCTCTTTGTAACCCATTTGGAAACCTTGATTAAAATATGACTCTAATAAAGCAGCTGTTACAAAATGCAAGCTGGTAAAGTAAAATGGCTTCTGGATTCAATTCAATTCTTATTGGTTATTAGCGGAGTTGTTTTCTTTTACAAAAAAACAAAAACACTAAAATTTTGCCCCCAGATTCTGGCTATGTTTTTTTCCCTCCACAAAACAACTGTTTTCCCTTGAGATTCACTCAACATTCATTTGAATTATGGAGAAAGATCTGTTTGGAAAGTTGTGTGTGTGTGTGTGTGTGTGTGTGTGTGTGTGTGTGTGTGTGTGTGTATTTTGTGGGAGCAACCAGAGGGACTTTGATCTTAGCTCAGATAACAGCTGCTATACCTGAGAGAATTTTTGAGTTGTTATATCCAGGGAACCCTCAGGGGAAGTGTTCTATTTGACCTCAAAGTAGTCCAGGTACTTGATACTTGAGGGAGGGTCTTTGAACGGGAAAAGGAACCTGGCAGCCCCATTTTATCATCCTGTCAGGCTTGCATTTCTAGCTAGAAGCATCAAACACAGGTAAAAGAAACTCCAATCCACCTTGCTGGCTTTCTTCCTCCTTCCTGCCTTTGTAAAAATAAAAGCAGAAAACCAATATGGTCGTGATTCAATTATGGTCGCTCTGGCATTTTATTTCTCTCTGTTGTTCTCTCTCTGGGTCTGTCTCTCTCACCACACATCCTTCTGAAAACATAGAAAAGTCTGTCGGGTGAGGGGAAACTTTCTGAGTCATTGGTGCAGAAGTATAAGGCAAATAAATGAAATCCCAGAAGTAACAATGGGAAAGAAAAACATCAGCTGAAGCCATCAACTCTTCAATTTATTGCGGTTCTATCAAGAGTGTGGTTACATCTGGGATTGAGTTTGAGAGGTCTTGGTTTACTGGTCACTGCAGTGGTGGGTTTCAAATTTTTTTTACTACTGATTCTGTGGGCGTGGCTTGATGGGCATATCATAGCTTGGTGGGCGTGGCTTGGTGGGCATGGCAGGGGAAGGATACTGTAAAATCTCCATTCCCACCCCACTCCAGGGGAAGGATATTGCAAAATCCCCATTTCCTCCCAATCAGCTACAACTCGGGAATCAGAGAATAGATGGGGGCGGGGCCAGTCAGAATTGTGCACACACTACTTTACTCTTAGACATCAAAATGTTGTCAACATGTTGGAAATGCAACCACCACAAAGGCACATATTACTATATGTGGTGGACCTGCCCAATGGCAAAACAATATTGGCAAAAGATCAAAATACAAATAGAGGAAATAACACACCAAAAGATAGAACTAAGACCAGAAAGCTTCTTACTAGGCATAGTAAATGGATACTACGAAAAAGAAACAACATATTTAATTATACATATGATAACAGCAGCACAAATACTATACGCGCAACACTGGAAGAGTAGTGATATACCAAGACCAGATAAAGTAATCAATAAAATTATGGAATGTGCGGAATTAGATAGACTCACAAAGGAATTACAAAATAGGGAAGAACATGACTTTTACTTAGTGTGGGAAAAGTGGTATAGTTGGTTGAAAGATAGGAAAGAGATGAAGCAATAGGAAGTAAACAAAATGACCAAATATAATATGATGGAAACAAAGAACAGACAAAGGTCAACAAAGATCAATAGTAGAAAGACAAAAGGGAATGACCAAATAAGGAAAAGTCAAAATACAAAGAGAAATGTATATTACAGTTGCGACAAACTGGACATGTATTGAAATGGATGTTTATATGTTTTCATGTTTTGTACGTTTCATTGTTTTGTTTAGTTTATATTTATAAATAAAAATTGGGGGGGGGAAAGGTTGTCCTATTTCGGAAGTCATGTTTTCAACATTTCTGTGGAGAATATTTTTTTTTTCCACTACCAAAGTTTATGCAAACTTAGAGTGGACCTACTGAAACCAACAAACCATTGTTTGTACTCATCCAATATTCAGATCTGGGGAACACCTACCCCTTGTTTCCCGTTTTTGTAGGATTTCTCTTTGTCAAAATATTAAGTTCTCTAATATGAACCTAAGGAAATATTGGGGGAGGGACTGTTTGTTTAATCTCGGCCCTAAATAATTTAGGTGAGTGAGTTACCTTTAGGCCAGATGCTTGATTTATGCAGATGAGAAAAATAAATTATTCAGAAATAAGAGACAGACAAAAAACAGATGGGAAAGGGAGCTAAGGGGAGACTCCCAGTGGGCACCTGGTTTGCCATTCTCAAATAAACTTCTGCAAACCTTACCTGCTGGTGTTAAAAAGAGGGATTTTATCATTTTGAGTATCAAGAGGCCCATCAAATGGTGGATATACATGCATACAAATAATTCAGAACATTAGCAAAGAAGGGTAACAAAAGAAAATTGGCAGGCTGGTGTATTATTAACACAGCTGCCTGAAATTTCTGCAGGTTCGAATCTTACCAGGCTCAAGGTTGACTCAGCCTTCCATCCTTTCTAAGGTAGGTTAAATGAGGACCCAGTTTGTGGGGGCAATAAGCTGACTTTGTATAAATATACAAAAGGATGAAGGCTATTGCTTAACGCATTGTAAGCCACCCTGAGTCTCCGGAGAAGGGTGGCATATAAATCAAATAAAAATAAAAATAAAAATAAAATAAAATGGTGTAAGTACATTAATCTTGGCCTTTGAAAAAAATAGGACTTTTACCTTATTTTTAAAAATTAGCACAATTTTTTTTCAGGAGACTTCTAGATTTAGTCATAGGAGCAAACCAAACCAACATAGAAGTGTGGCAAAGCAAATTTAACACGACATCCTATATGTGGAAAGTAGGCTTTGTAGATGCACGTAGTACACATCGTCCTTGACTTACAACCATAACAGAGCCCAAAGCCTCTGTTGCAGAGGTGGTATTCAGCAGGTTCTGACCAGTTCTGGAGAACCGGTAGCAGAAATTTTGTTTCCGGTAACCGGAAACCGGTAAATACCACGGCTCTGACTGGCCCCGCCCCCATCTATTCTCTGCCTCCCAAGTCCCAGCTGATCGGAAGGAAATGGGGATTTTGCAGTAACCTTCCCCTGGAGTGGGGAGGGAATGGAGATTTTATAGTATCCTTCTCCTGCCACGCCCACCAAGCCACGCCCACAGAACCGGTAGTAAGAACATTTGAATCCCACCACTGCTTTGTTGCTAAGTGAATCAGTGCAGTTGTTAAGTTAGGAACATGTTTGTTAAGTGCATCTGGCTTCCCCATTCTGATTTTGCTTGGCAGAAGGTCGCAAAAGATGATCACACGACCCTGGGACACTGCAACCTTGGTGACGCAGCAGACTAAAGTGCTGTTAAGTAGCACTTAGCTGCCAGCTGCCAAATCTCACCAGGCTCAAGGTTGACTCAGCCTTCCATCCTTCCGAGGTAGGTAAAATGAGGACCCGGATTGTGGGGGCAATAAGCTTTATATATAAAAAAAAAGAACACCGCTTGGGGGGGCCAAAATCCTACTAAGCAGGTATATACAAAAGTATGAAGGCTATTGCTTAACACATTGTAAACCGCCCTGAGTCTCTGGAGAAGGGCGGCATATAAATCGAACCAATAAATAAATAAATAAACCATCATAAATACGAGTCAGTTGTCAAGCATCTGAATTTTGATCATGTGGCCATGGGGATGCTGCAAAGATTGAACGTGAACCATAGCCTGTCAGAATCTGCTGGATTTCACTCCTGGTTTACATACATCCCAAATCACCTTTTCCCTTTGTATCCAGACTACGGAACTTCACAGACCTATTAATCAGAATCATTTCATTTCATTTTAATACTTTATTTGTTAAGCTCGCCTCATTTTCTTTCAGGAGCTCAAGAGTTCCCTCTGCTATTTTTATCCCAACAATAATCACCCTGTGAGGTTGCTGGGCTGAGAAACATTGGCTGAGCCAAAGACATGTTACCTAACACAATTAGATCAACGCAAATCCCAATGTAATACTTTAAGATCTTTCCAGAATTAAACAAAACGAAATCAGCAGGCCGAAACAAATGAAAAAGGGCCAGGCCCAGCACTTGATGAAATCTGGAAATAAAAACATCTTAAAATGACAGTGAACGGCATTTAATTAGAAATGAAGACAAATCTTCTGACCAGCCTCCATTATCAACATGGTAAGATTAAAAATGAGCTCAAGGCATACATTACTTAAAGCAACATGTACAATCCCGCTACCACACACACACTCTTGGCTGAGGAACAGATTCATCAATGCCATTTTTAGATGTCTATCTGTGATTAAAAAAAAAAATCTAAGGCAATTCCTCAATCAGAATGCAACAATGAAATATTGTGAACTTGATTTCTCCGATAAAACTCAGTCTGCCTTCATCCATGAAAATATTTTTTAAAAAAAATAGGGTTGTACATTGAGAATTTCCAGGTGGAATTAAAGTTCCAGTATTAATGAAGATTACTTGCTAATGGGTTTTACATTACATTGCAAACCATTTTGATCTCATGTTGCACGAGAGGGATTATATAAAATAAAATGCCATTAGCAAATAACATCACTTTAGATTTCTGATTCAACAGCTCATACCATCATCTGCTTCTGGGGATATCATAGGAAGTGAAATGGTCAAGTTGTGGCAGAAAAATTGAAGATAAAACAAATCCTATGAAAATAGTTGGTTGGGTTAAGTATTAGAATTGTTAGAAGTAAAAGTAAGGGATATGAAGTTGGATCATTTGATCAAGGTTAAAATAGGATAGCTTTTTGCAAAATTCTGGCAACCCTTTATGCACTTTTTGCTGACAACAGGACTGAAAAGTTGATGTAGAATATATAGAATAACAGAGTTGGAAGGGACCTTGGAGGTCTTCTAGTCCAACCCCCTGCCCAGTCAGGAAACCCTACATCACTTCAGACAAATGGTTATTCAACATCTTCTTAAAAATTTCCAGTGTTGGAGCATTCACAACTTCTGCAGGAAAGTTGTTCCACTTATTAATGTGTTATGGATTCGCTTATACATAACTGATATCTATCTGTAAGAGTTATTAAATTTGTTTATGGATATACTGTGTATACACATACAATGTCAATAAAGTTATTATTATTTGTATTTGTTGTGATGAAGATTGGAAATAATTTTATATATTTATTATCTTTTCCTTTATTATCTTTTTATTCTTGTTTTTCCTGCACCTTTTATTCTTGTATTCCATTCTCTTCTCTTTCACTAAGTTTAGTTTCTTTTAATTTGTTCCTATTGTGATTAACATTCTTGATAAAAACTATATTCAAAGAAACTGCCAATACATTAGCATTACAAATCTGGGGGTCTATAAACATAACAAGCATAGAAGCACAGGGGACTTACTGTAACAACTGACCCGCAACCATGGGGGAAACATTTAGGTAAGCACACCTTGACAAGAGAAGACACGGTTACAATTGGACACTGATTGGCTGACAGTTACCTGTGCTGGCTACTTGGCTCTTTAAAAAAATACCCCACATAATAATCAATGTTAATGGTGATGTCAGATAGGTGCAAAAGTCCAGTAGGCAGATATCTATTTGTATTTTGTCAGATTATTCATGAACTGGCAGAGACATGGTAACAAGGTCAGCCAATGAATAGGCATAGCAACTAAGTCAGCCAATTGGGAGCTGAGACAGACTGGAGCCAGGGCGTGTCTTAGTCTGCAGCTTCTGAGTCTGTGTAGAGAATTGAAACTAAAACTATGCCGTCTGTGTGAGCTTGTCTGCTCTGCTGAAATGAAACTAACTGTTCTCTCCTGCCTTGTATTCT
This sequence comes from Arizona elegans, assembly GCA_022577455.1. Lineage (NCBI taxonomy): Eukaryota > Metazoa > Chordata > Lepidosauria > Squamata > Colubridae > Arizona > Arizona elegans. The sequence continues at coordinate 11,709,487 of JAKOOJ010000005.1, read as the reverse complement.
GCCTGTAACTTCTACCACGTTGGAAGAATCAACTATTGTTATTGTAAATACTTCATCTGTTATTATGCATATAAAGAAGTTAATGAATCCAGCTGAATCAGGTATCTGTGTGCGCTTCTGGATTTGATTCTTGCAAAAAACTCTGATATATTTATTTAATTATATCCCACTTTTGTTATTTTTACAAATAACTCGTGAATATATCCAACAGGCTTTTCTCCTCCTATTTTCCCCACAACAATAGCCCTGTGAGGTGGGTTGGGTTGACAAAGAGTGACTGGCCCAGTCACCCAGTTGGGTTTCATGGCTAGAACACACAACCTCCAGCTTTCTAACCTGGTGTCTTAACCACTAGATCAAGTCTGCTGCACCAATTGTGTTTTTGGCTAGGCAGATAACAAAATAAATCTTGTATTGTGCAGTCCATAGAACAATCACTGACTTTACAAATAATATATATTTCTATTTATTTGAAAGCAGACCTTGCAACCAAGCAAGATCAAAGCCAAGACATGTTATTTATGTATTTATTTATATGGTACATTCATCTCACTTGCATTTAGAAGCAGGATTTGTACTCTGCACACTCTTTTTTAAAAAAGAGTTTTGAGACTCTGTTCTTATGAGGTCAAAGCTCAGAAGGCTTCACAATTAGGGTCAACTGGAAGTAGAGACCAAGGTTATGGGAGAAAACTGCTATCTGATTATCAAGCAAATTGCTGTAAGAGTTGTCAGTCACATCCAGTGGAGCAAGTAAGACCATGCAAAAATCATATTTGACTTCATGCATTTGTTGAGATGTCATTCTACAGATGTCAAAATTCACGGCTGATGACCATTAGCCATTGATGAATGTAAGCATCATCTAATTTTGGCGTTTTCCTGTCCCGTATGGTGTGTTCCATTCAGAATTATCCAAACACTGTTGGTTGAAAATACCACAATTGGTATTTTCATGTTGCATGAAATTCCCCACCCCCCCATGTTCAGCTGAGTCACACAATCATCAGAGGCTTTTTTTTTTTTTACTTTTAAAAGCATTTTTTCTACAACCTCTTCTGGCGAAAAAATGCTTTTAAAAGTAAGAAAGAAAAAAAGTAAGAAAAAAAAGCTTCTGATGATCGCGCGGCTCAGCTGGGATCCTCAGAGGCTTTTCAAAGCATTTTTTTCTGCAACCTCTTGGCCGAAGAGGGGGTAAAAAAAATGCTTTGAAAAGTCTCTGAGGATCCCAGCTGAGTTGCCTGATCGGCAGAGAGGCATTTTTTAAAAAACCCCTCTGACGATCCCAGTTGAGTTTCCTAATCGGCAGAGAGGCTTTTCAAAGTATTTTTTAAAATTCCTCTCTGACGATCCCAGCTGAGTTTCCTGATCGCCAGAGGCTTTTCAAAGCATTAGAAAAAATGCTTTGAAAAGTTTTTTTTTTTTAAAATTGGCCATGCCCACCCAGTCACATTACCCCCACCACCACAAAGCCACGCCCACAGAACCGGTAGTAACACATTTTACATTGCCCTGCTCTGGGCAGCTTATAACATCAGAATAAAATCAAAAATACAGGTCGACTTACAACAGTTCATTGAGTGACCATTCAGAATTAAAACAGCAATGAAAAACCGTGACTTAAGACTGCCATTTTTCATACTTACGACTGTTACAGTATCCACACAGTCATGTGATCCAAATTGAGACACTTGACAACTGACTCATATTTATGACGATGGCCGTGTCCCCGGGGTCATGTTTACCGTCTGACAAGCAAAGTCAATCGGGAAGCTGATTCACTTAACAACCCTGTTACTCCCTTAACAACTGAAGTGATTCACTTAACAATTGTGGCACGAAAGGTCGTAAAATGGGACAAAATTCACATGACAAAGGTTGCACTTAGCAACAGAAATTTTGGGCTCAAATGTAGTCGTGGACTGAGGAGTACCTGTATATATACCAATGTAGAAAATCACAATAAAGCCACAATGAAAATACTAAATTCTAACTAAGACTAAAACACGGGGAGGAAAGGGGCAGAATATATGTGGGAGGGGGGGGTTGCTAGCACAGATGGCCAAATTGACTGTTTTGACCAAAGAAAAGAACACAATTACTTTTCTTTCTACTTGGAAACTATATCTGGACTTTGTGCTTGAGGTGGGGGGGGAAAATAAAACTTTAATTTTGGGATTTATTGATATTTGTGATTATAGAAATGGCTAGTTTATGCTATTATGGAAAATTAAAAAGTTGAGCTTTGATATTAATGCTTTATTCTACTGCAACAGAGAGAGCCGGAAGTCAATGCCTCCCCGCCCTCCCCTTCTTTTCTAAACTTCCTCATTCCCCTTTCCATCCCTTTTGTTTTTTACAATTCACTTTTGTATTTTATATAAATACAATAGTTAATGAAAAAACGTAAACACAGAACATGTGAGGGGGGAGTGTTATTAGTCAATCATTCCCTTCCAGTCTTCCTCCATTAAGGCACCAAGCCAGGGGTGGGTTTCACTTATCTTTACCACCGGTTCACTGTGCGCGTTGTCTGTGCATGTGCCTGGCCTTCTGCGCATGCGCTTTGCTCGCTCACGTGCCTTCCACGCATGCGCCAGGCCTTGAAAACATGCCTAAATAGCACAACTTGGAGCCAGGGCAGGAGGAGCAGAGGGCCTGGCCCACTCACCGGTTCGTTCAAACCGGTGCGAACCGGCTGAATACCACCTCTGCACCAAGCCTTCAGGCTCTTGCGGAAGGTCAGCCGAGTGGAAGCTCAGGGGTTAAGATGTTCCCTGGGCCAGGGCCACAGCAGAGAAGGCCCTTCTCCTGGACCCCTCAAGATAGAATTCCTTGACTGATGGGATCCAAAGCAAGCCTCCTCTGCTGAGTACAGGGGGCCAACCCCGTGGGTGAGACAGTTCCTCATATAACCTGGACCTTTGGGCTGCAATTATTTTAACCCAAAGGTGTTTTCTTTCAAAAGGCAACTTTTAGGGCCTGGTGGCTCAGCAGACTAAAAGCATTGTGATTAAGACCAGCTGTCTGCAATTACTGTAAGTTCGAATCTCACCAGGCTCAAGGTTGACTCAGTCTTCCATCCTTTCTAAAGTAGGTAAAATGAGGACCCAGTTTGTGGGGTCAATAAGATGACTTTGTATAAATATACAAAAGTACGAAGGCTTTTGCTTAACGCATTGTAAGCCGCCCTGAGTTTCCGGAGAAGGGCGGCATATAAATCAAATTTAAAAAATAAAAAAAAACTTAAATGTTCTTGTTAAATGTCCTTTCGCTTCGCATGACCTGGACGATGGAGAATCTCCATAGACATTCTGCAATTACTTTACACCTAAGGTGGTCATTAAATGAAAAGAGAAAAAAAGTTGTGGCTGCCATCTTGATTTTTATTTTTTTATTTATTTTGTATTCATCCCCAGTGGAAGTTCTTGTTTTTATTTCAAAGGTCCCTTGTACCAGTGGTGGGTTGCCCCCGGTTCGGACCAGTTCGCAAGAACCGGTAGTAAAACCGGTGGGAGGCTCCGCCCACTGACCTGGATGTCATCAGGAAGCTTCTGCACATGCTTTGTTGTGAACCGGTAGTAACGGTAAGTAGAACCCACCCCTTGCCTTGTACATCTGCAGAAAACTTCAGGATGTAGAGCTGACATACACCTTTCTTTTTTAAAAAAAACAAAAGTTGTGTTCCAGAGACGCTTTGGTATGTGCACTCCAAAAAGAGGCAACAGCAGGGGTGTCAAACTCGATTTCATTGAGGGCTGCATCAGGGTTGTGTTTGACCTCAGGAGGCTGGGGTGGGCATGGCCAGGGTGGGCGTGGCCAGCTCAATGTCACTCGTGTTGGGGGCACCTGTGGTGACGTGAGTGCTCTGCCGGTGAAAAGGGGCTCCCGATCTCCGTTTTCAGCTGCAACAGCCTCCCGCAACCCTCTGCCAGTGAAAACAGAGCTCGGGAGGGCCGCACGTTTTCACTGGCAGAGGCACTGTGGGCTGGTCCTTTGCTGTTTCCAGGGCAGCTCTGCGAGCCAGATCTAAGAACCCCATTTTCCAGATCCAGCCCCTGGGCCTTGAGTTTTACATCCTGTCAGGCCTGGAAGCCATCTTTTGCATTGGACCTTCAGGCCTGCCACATTTAGTGCTGTGGGAAATTGGGAGGGGGGATTGTATGGAACTGGGGAGATATGTAGTCATAATAACATTCCTTTCTCTGGGAGTCAAGGACATCCTGCCCTGCACCTGGAGGGGTGTGATTGGGAGGCATCTCCAGTTGGGACAGTGCATTGATTGGGCCATGTGATGGACATGTGGGTCCTGGGCAGGGATTTGGATTTTCATCTGGGTGGGGAAAACCTGGAAGCTTTCAGATTTGGGTTTCTCCAGATGTGCCAATCTCTAATAAAATGGAACTTTGAGGAACTTCAAGCCTCGGAGTCTCCTTTCATTGGGGGTGTTACTTGGAATCCTTGGCAAGAGGAAGACCAAAACCTGATTTGCATTTAAATCTGTTTCATGTCACATCATTAGTTACATTTCTGGCTGTTTGCTCAAAAAAAAAAAAGGTAAAAGTTTTCCCTGGGTGGCTTACGCACACTAGACAATCATCATCGGAATCTCGTTAAGACAAAGGAGAGGCTAAAAATACACAGCAGAAAAAGCGAGAGGATGGGAAGGAAATTAATTAAAATGCTCTATGGCGTGTCTAGAAGTTATCAACATATTAACAATTTGAAAACCTGGAATGGATTTGTCTGGCAATAAAGACTGAATGAAGATTGCCCCACTCAGGTGTTGTTGTGGCCCGCCAGCCTCCAGCGGAGCTGGTGGCAGAATCAGACGATGAGGAGGTTGAGGAGGAACTTGGGCCAGTTCTAGAGTCTGTGGAAGACTCTGATAGATGCTCTGCATCGGACGTAGAGATAGAGCCAGGTCTGTCTAACATTTCCCAGATACCGGAGTGGCAGCTGCCATTGGAAGCTGGTATGAGTGAGGAGGAAGAACAGCTGGGGCCTGTGCCAGATGTACAGAGCAGTTAGAAGAGGTGAGCAACAGAGGACAAGGAGTTGACTCAGGAAGCAAAGCACACGTGGATGCTGAATGGCCCCTCCCTGTCTGGGGAATAAATAGAAGGAAAGGGGTGTGGTTGTCGTAGGAGACAACAGTTCGTATTTCTGAAAATTTTGCTCATTGCCTTTCGTGCCTCAGAGACTGCTTGCCAGAACTTAATTTGCAGGCTGGGAGCTCACAGCCTGGCAATTATTGCAAGGAACTTGTCAGGTCTGTTACTGCAGTTAACTCCTTGAAGGACTATTGCCTGGACTTTTCGGTGGGCGGATGCTATTAATTCACAAGAGGTAAATAAAGAGGGGTTTTTCGTGACAAGGAGTCTGTTTCTTGCTTCTGGGTCAGGCTGGGTCAGAACAGGTGTGTCTGACTGGAGGAAAACATTTCAAAGCCCTGGTGCCCATGTGAAAGGAGAAGCTCTCAGGGGGCCTGGGAAGATTATCTTAATACAGATAGATCTCGATTTATGACCACAGTTTCTCTTGCAAAGTGAGACAATGGTCAAGTGAATTCTGCCCCATTTTGTGACTCCTCTCGCCACAGTTGTTAAGTGAACCACTGCAGTTGTTAAATTAGTAACGTGGCTGTTTAGTGAATCTGGCTTCCCCATTGACTTTGCTTCAGTGGTTGGTTTCAAAATTTTTTACTACTGGTTCTGTGGGTGTGGCTTGGTGGGCGTGGCAGGGGAAGGATACTGTAAAATCTCCATTCCCTCCCCAATCCAGGGGAAGGTTACGGCAAAATCCCCATTTCCTCCCAATCAGCTGGGACTCGGGAGGCAGAGAATAGATGGGGGTGGGGCCAGTCAGAATTTTTCCTACCAGTTCTTCGAATTACTCAAAATTTCCGCTACCGGTCCAGAACTGGTCAGAACCTGCTGAAACCCACCTCTGCTTTGCTTTATCAAAAAGTCACAAAAGGGGATCACATGTCTCCAGGATACTGCCACCATCATTAATAGGAGTCAATTGCCAAGCAGCCGAATTTTGATCACGTGACACATGGGGAGGCTGCAATGGTCAGAAGTGTGAAAAACAGTTCTAAGTCACTTTTTTTCAGTGCTGTTGTAACTTCAGTCACTAAATGAACAGCTGTAAGTCAAGGACTATCTGACAGAAATGAGTGATGTGAAGTCTTCCGTTCCAAACCTGATTGCTTATCTATGCATTATGCGAAATTGTGACTTGAATGGCCATCACAACATCAGCTTTGTCCTTCTGAAGGCTGAAACTGAAATGGACGGTGACCGGCAAAGTCTCCTCTTGGGTGGTCTGTGTGTGAGTCCAGACTATGGCCCGAGTTAATGAGGGAAATTGGATCTGACAGCCTATTCTTAATTGCAGACTAAATTGTGCTTCGTTAGGCATTCCATATAATTGGATGATCCGAGAATTTGTCTACATGAAGGATACGGAGAGAGTTTGTACAGAAACACAGAAAACTGTGTGCAGCCGAAACCGGGAGATCCAACTGTGCAATTTTACTCATCCAAAACCCACCTTGAGTTTTCAGAGCATTTCGAGAAAGCGTGAACTTTCTGTTGCACGTTGTTCTCGTGGAAAAGGGCAAGAATTGGCTTGGTCTAGGTCAGGGGTCTGCAACCTTAAACACTCAAAGAGCCATTTGGACCCATTTCCCACAGAAAAGTAAACACTGGGAGCCACAAAACCTGGGTGGGCGTGGCCAACTCAATATCACTCACTTCCACCAGTCACATGACCCCCCCCTAGCCACGCCTACCCAGCTGGTCATTAGGGCAGAGAACCGGTTGTTAAAAAACATCACAAAATCCTTTTGACATCTCTCTCTCCCTCTTTCTCTGTATCTCTCTATGTCTCTCCCCCCACCCTCTGTCTTTGTCCTGGCCACTTCTCCATCCCCTGCCATCACCTTTGCCTTCTCAGGCCAGTCGAGGAGTGACTGGGAGGGGAGGGCGAGGGATGGGGCCAGCCAGTGGTGGGAGCCACAGCAGAGGGCCCAAAGAGCCACATGAGGCTTTGGAGCTGCAGGTTGCTGACACCTGATCTAGGTTGACGTCCCACGAAAATTGCCTGAGAGACAGACCGGTCATTCCTGGCATGACCCAGAAGACAGAAAGGGGAGATTGATTGATCGGAGTTCTAGGGTAGGAACATAAGGCCACTGGCAGCAGTCACAATGTTGGGACAACCAAGACTTCAAATTTCATGCACATAACATTTTTTCTACAAGTGAAAAAAGACCCGATATTTTTTTTATTTTTATTTATTTTGTTTGTCAAACATGTACAAGATAGCAGTATAAACATAAACAGAGGAAGTAAGTACAGATAAATGGGGACAGTAAGACAGGGACGGTAGGCACACTGGTGCGCTTATGCACACCCCCTATTTACTAGCACCTGATGCATATGTTCTAAGTTATCCAAACCGAGAATTTCGAGCCTAGTAGCATAGGGAATTCTATTGTGTACAGAAGAGTGCAAGACTTTTCTCGTGAAATACTTCTGAACCCGCTCAACTGCACTGATGTCAGATATATGGTGGGAATTCCAAACAGTTGAACAATACTCTAAGATTGGTCTAGCATAGGTTTTATAAGCTCTAATTAGCAAGAAAATGTTTCCAGGGGAAAAAAAAACTGCACAAAATCAAATTTACAACTCTTAATGCTTTTTAGCAACTCTGTTACAGTGAACTGTTATATTGGGATGCTGTTATTGTGGTAAGTGCGAGGCCCAGTTGCAAATCACTTTCTTCAGTGCCACTGTAACTTTGAATGGTCGCTAAACGAATGGTTGTAAGTCGAGGACTACCTGTACAAGATCCAATCTGAGTCAGTCAGTGGGGTCAGAGGTTTTACTCTTCCAAGCTTTCGGACTCGTGCTGGAGCCCATCCTTGGGGAATTTCTCTCTACTGGAATATGTGATTTGGCCTATTCCATGAGTTGTATTTATGTGGTGCTGCTGTGGCTTGTCAGCCACCGGCCCCTCCAGTGACCGAATCAGAGGAGGAGGAGGAGGCATGGGAGTCAGGGCCAGCATCAAGGCAATCCAAGAGCTCTGATGAGAAAGAGGAAGTGGAGCTGGCAGAGAGAGAGAGAGAGACAGAGGCAGAGCCTGGGCCATCCGTCAGCCTTCAGATGGAGAGTCAACAGCCCCCAGGTCTGGAGGTGGCTGATGAGGAAGAAGAGGAACATCTGGGTCCAGTGCCCGATGCGCAGATACTCAGAAAGCAGAGGAGAGAAGAGTAGTGGAAATCCGTGGGCTGATCCTTGGGAAGGAAGAGCTACCGTTGCTAGCGAAGCCCCACCCTAGCTCTGGGGATAAAAGGCAGGGGGTGGAGATGAATAGATGTGGCAGACAACTATTCCTCTCCCTGCCAGACAGACTTGTTAGCCTGCGGTGAAAGAGAAACTTTTTTTGGGGGGTTGCTGGTGCTCCTAATAAAGGAATCTTTGAGTTAACTTCAGAGGGTTTGTCGTGTTTAGAGAGCTGGATCAGAACAGGTGCCTTCCTATTGGTTGATTGGTGTTTTGATGGTCGGAGCTTGACTAAACAAAGAGTCCATTTCCCAGGCTTCAATCATTTCCCTGGCTATTTTTGTACCTGCTTGTCCAACAATCTTAGTAGCTGCTAAATTGAATGTATGTCCTTATTCATTGCAATATGAGGCTACCAATGAGTTCGGGTCTCCTCATCTGACCACTCACTTGTGCTCTTGCAGTCTGGTGCTTAGCTTCGTCCCCATCTGCCCTACATTATCACAGGGGCAATCCATGGAGGAGATGCTACCTGTACACACCGTATAAATGTTGCCTTGCCACCGGACCAAAAGACCTCAACCCACTAGGCGAGCCTTACATAATCTCTGAACCCCAATTAAAACTCCAGAAGTAATTTTCTTTGCCTCTGCCTCATTTTAATTATCCGCAATAATGCGAGGCATTCATATTCCCTTCCCCAAGCGGTGGCATCTGCTGCTGCTCCTTATTATGCTGCCGAAACCTAATATTAGTAACCGCATGTACGGAGAGGATCTGGACCATGAATGAATAATGAGGCACTTGTCAAGCAAGCCATGTGAGTTTGCTTTCCCCCATTGGCAGCTGTCCGGCCAGACTGCGGGTTGCTCATCCCTGCACAGGAATGAAATCGCTCGTTCCACCAAATAATCAGAAAACAAAGAGGTTCTAATTCAGCTCTTCCCGCTCAACAGTCATCAGCCAAAATTAATTAACAAAGACCCACTGAATGGGGGAATTCACCCTCTAAAGTTGCAGAACATTCAGTTGGTGGCTCAGCCTCGGGGGAAGGGGGGGACTCCCATGGCCACCCCCACAATCCGTAGATGTGGACCACAGAATTTTCCATTCCTGCCCATTCATAATTTTCCTCTCATGAGGCAATCCATGAACAGAAGCCTCACGTCGCTTGCGGTAGCTGAGTATAATCTGTGGGGAGAAGATCAGTGGCCCTCATTCTGGTCCCAGACTTAGGTTGGGGAGAGAATAAACCACCATTGCAAGGCAAGGGTGGCTTCTTTATTATTATTATTATTATTATTATTATTATTATTATTATTATTATTATTATTATTATTTATTAAATTTGTATACCGCCCTTCTCCCGAAGGACTCAGGGCGGTGCACAGCCAAATTAAGATACATACAATACAAAATTTAAAATAATTTAAAACAGAATTAAATCCAATTGGCTTCCCGAAGTATTAAAACCCATTACCCTTAAAATAACCCTTTAAAATTTTAAGCCAGCCCAGCTTGCTGGAATAGGAAGGTCTTCAAAGCTCGACGGAAGGTACGGAGGTCTGGGATTAGTCGTATTCCTGGGGGGAGCTCGTTCCAGAGGGCGGGTGCCCCCACAGAGAAGGCCCTCCCCCTGGGGGCCGCCAGTCGGCATTGCTTGACCGACGGCACCCGAAGGAGGCCCTCTCTGTGGGACCGAATTGGCCGGTGGGAGGTTATTGGTGGCAGAAGGTGGTCTCGCAGATAGCCGGGCCCTAAGCCATGGAGCGCTTTAAAGGTGAGAACCAATTCTCTTGCCGTCAGTAGAAATAGGGGATTTAATTCACTAATCTGGTTACCACGATACAAAAAAAGATGTTCAGACTCTAGAAAGAGTGCAGAGAAGAGCGACAAAGATGATTAGGAGATTGGATGAAGAACTGAGGGAACTATTTCTAATCCAACAAAGAGAAGGACTAGGGGTGACATGATAACTGTCTTCCAATACTTGAGAGTGGTCACAGAGGAGAGGGGGGGTTGACTTATTCTCCAAAGTACCTGAGGGCAGGACAAGAAGTAACAGGTGGAAGACCATTAAAGAGAGATCTCAACCTAGAATTAAGAACACATTTCCTGTCAATGAGAACAATCAATCAGTGGAATGACTTGCCTCCAGGAGTTGTAGGTGCTTCACCACTGGAGGTTTGCAAAAAGAGACTGAACATGTCTCTGAACTTTGTCCAGATTGGTATAAGGTCTCGTGCTAGAGCAGGGGATTGGACTAGAAGACTCCAAGTTCTCTTCCAACACTATTATTCTATGTTCTAATCCCATGATGGCGAACCTATGGCATGTGTGCCACAGGTGGCACGCGTAATCATATCAGTGGGCATGGCAGCTCAGCTCTGGCATGCATGCACGTGCCAGCCAGCAGATTTTCGGGCCTTCTGGGCCCACCAGAAGTAGGGAAACAGGCTGATTCCTGCCTCCAGAGGGCCTTGGGGGGTGGGGAAGGCTCTTTTTTTCCCTCACCTGGCTCCAGATCCTCTCTATGCATCTGGGGAGGGCAAAAACAGCCTTCCCCACCCCCTCAGAGGCCCTCCAGAGGCCCGAAATGGCCCATTTCCTAACTTCCAGTTGGACAGGAAGTGATGTTTTTTGCTGTCCCCAGCCTCCAGAGACTCCAAGAGAGGATAGAGAGGATCTGGAGCAAGGTGAGAAAGAAAAACGGGCCTACCGGGCCATCGCGTGCCAGGAGCAGGGGGGAAGGGGGTCGCACACGCATGTGTGGGGCGGGGCACATAGAATTATGGGTGTGGGCATGCATGCGTGCGAACCTCCCCGCCCCCCTCCCTCCTGGCACGCGATGGCAAAAAGATTAGCCATCACTATTCTCATCTGTTGAAGTCAAGCCACCAGCCTTGATTCAGGACCATGATTCTGTCCCAACTTCCTGAACTAGGATTCCAATTGTAAGGAGTCTTGCTTTAGAGGAGCTTTTTTTTTAATCTCCAAATTTGAATGGCACAGGCTGAAGCTGCACCGACAGTTCTAGCAGGAGGCAGCTAAAGGAGGAAGGTTCACCAGGCAGAGATCAGCTGGGCTGTGGGGGTCACAGTCGAGGCAAATGAGGGAACCAGAGAGCAGCAGCAGCTATGCTACAGGCATGACTGTAGGCATCAGTCAAGGTGGGCAGGGCAAGATTTATTTATTTATTTTATTTATTATTATAATTTTATTAATTAAATTTATATACTGCCCTACTCCCGAAGGACTCAGGGCGGTGAACAGCCAAAAGATAAAATACACATAGTACAAACGTTAAAAAATCATTTAAAAATACATTAAATACTTTGGCCCAAAACAAATTTAAAACACCCCAATTTATAAAACAAATTTAAAAGCAATTAAAAGGGAGGTTAGGCCAGACCAGCCTGCTGGAATAAGAATGTTTTGAGGGCACGGCGGAAAGTGCGCAAATCCGGGATCCTCCGTATCTCCGGGGGGAGCTCGTTCCAGATGGCAGGTGCCCCCACAGAGAAGGCTCTCCCCCTGGGGGGGAGGAATGAGGGGTGGGGCCAGCCAGCAATTTAACAACCGGTTCAGCCGAAGTGGTGCGAACCGGTTGAATCCCACCTCTGGTTCTTGGGGCCTCCATGGTGACCTTTGTAACACTTGTGTTGTGCCCCTATCTCATTCGCACTTGCAGAAGGGGCATACTGCAGATCCCATAGACCAAGGAATCCCAGTTGGCAGAGTCTAAGACAGTGGTGGGATTCAGCCAGTTCGCACCACTTCGGGAGAACTGGTTGTTAACTTTCTGAGCAGTTTGGTGAACTGGTTGTTGAAAGAAATCATTAGGACAGAGAACCGGTTGTTAAATTATTTGAATCCCACCACTGGTCTAAGAGAAGAGCCTTTTCTGCTATGGCTTCCACCCTCTGGAACATTGTGCTTCTTGAGATGGGATCCCCAACCCTCTTGACCGGAAAACTCTGGGGTCAGCCTGGGGTCACAATGGGGATGTTTTATATTGGAATCTTTGTTGGTGGACCAAAACAAAGACACCATCTCATTGTATGTCGGTTCTTTCTTTAGCTATTTATTTTTAACATTTATCATTTGAATGTTTTATGTTGTTGTTTTTATAATGTTGTAAGCCACCCAAAGTTGCTTGAAAGCAAGATGGGCTCCATATAAATTCAATAAATAAATAATTCTCCTTCTCCCAGCCCCACTGGGAAAGGTCACCAACTAAATGGAGCATACACCAGAACACCAAGGGATACCTAAGCATAAGCAGATTTGCACAAGTGCCAACCTAGGAGCCTGGATAACTCAACAGACTAAGCACTGTAATTTAACACCAGCTGTCTGCAATTAAAGTAAGATCGAATCTCACCAGGCTCAAGGTTGACTCAGCCTTCCATCCTTTCTAAGGTAGGTAAATTGAGGACCCAGTTTGTGGGGGCAATAAGCTGACTTTGTATAAAAATATACAAAAATATGAAGGCTATTGCTTAACGCACTGTAAGCCGCCCTGAGTCTCCGGAGAAGGGCGGCATATAAATCAAATTAAAAAAAAAAAACTAGCTTGGTTCAGGTGACAATGCTCAGGTATGCATTAGCACCCTAACTGCAGCTTTTGAATGGCCAGCAACCAGATTCCAGGCAGAGTGGTAAGCAAGTAAGTAGTAGTGACCAGGCAGTAGAAGACCTTCTGTCTGCTACGCAGCCTCTTCTATGTTCTCTCAGTTGTCTGATGCCTTCGGATACAGAAGATGTAATTGTCCTTCACCAGAGACACATACTCTGAGCTTGTTTTAAATCTGCTTTTATTGCTAAGCGTTATCAACAGCCCAAGGCTCAAGGAAAAGTGTTCTTTGTTCTCTCTACAAACAGCAGCAGAAGCTAAAACCAGCAAGGCACACGGGCGGATGAGAAATATAGGAATATTGGAACAAGAACATTCATGTCTGACTTTCTCGTGTCTGACATTTCTCCTAGTTGCCTCTGTGTGTTCATATAAACCATGGGCTGCCTGGGGAGTGCGGGGGGGGCTTCTGAGGTTGTAGAAAAAATGCTTTTAAAAGCCTCTGATGATCCCAGCTGAGTTGCCTCATCGTCAGAGGCTTTTTTTCTTTTAAATGCCTCTGATGATCCAAGCTGAGTCTCTGCCGATCAGGCAACTCAGTTTGGATCGTCAGAGGCATTTAAAAGAAAAAAAGCCTCTGCCGATCAGGCAACTCAGTTTGGATCGTCAGAGGCATTTAAAAGAAAAAAAGCCTCTGCTGATCAGGCAACTCAGCTGGGATCGTCAGAGTCTTTTGAAAGCATTTTTTTACAACCTCTTCGCCAAAGAGGTTGTAGAAAAAATGGTTTAAAAATAAAAAATAAAAATTGACCACGCCCACCCAGTCACATTAAACCCCACCACCACCACCAAGCCACACCCACAGAACCAGTAGTAACAAATTTTAGATTTCACCACTGGAAAAGATTCACTTAACAAATGTCTTCCTTGGCAACAGAAATCTTGGGCTCAATTGTGGTCGTAAATCAAGGACTACCTGTGCACATAAGCTATATCCCGAATATTATAAAATACTTTATAATTCATGGACCATTTGAACCAAATCCTCAGTGACTCTCACTATTATAAAGTGTTGACTCCTATGGAAATAACTTTAAGATCTGTGGACTTCAACTCCCAGAATTCTCCAACCACCATGGCTGGCTGGGAATTCTGGGAATTGAAGTCCAGGCATCTCAAAGTTGCCAAGATTGGACACACCTGGCATAGATAATGTACCAAGTTCTCAATGGAACACCGTTCTCCAAATAACTTTTTGAGAATATATTTTGGAAAGCTAATTTACCCAACTAAACTTATTTTTATATGGTTTCCACTGCAGAAAATGCCCGCCAAAGGCCATAATCTTTTCTCCCCTTTACTTCAAAATGTGAAAATTGCTCCGAAACCTGAGCTGTGATCTAACATTATCATTTTTCCTCATATTTATTTTCTAAAGAAGCCCAATCTACTCATCCAGAGATCGAGAGGGACACTCCAGTGCTAAAACAAGATGAATAACAAAATAACAGAGTGGGAAGGGACCTTAGAGGTCTTCTAGTCCAACCCCCTGTGCAAGCAGGAGACCCTATACCATTTCAGACAAATGGTTGTCCAATCTTTTCTTAAAAAGCTCCAGTGATGAAGCACCCACAACTTTTGGAGGCAAGTTGTTTCACTGATTAATTGTTCTGTCAGGAAATCTCTCCTTAGTTCTAGTTGATTGTCTCCTTGATTAGCTTCCACCCATTGCTTCTTGTCCTGCCTTGAGGTACTTTTTTTTTTTTTAATTTGATTTATATGCCGCCCTTCTCCGGAGATTCAGGGCGGCTTACAATGCATTAAGCAATAGCCTTCATACTTTTGTATATTTATACAAAGTCACCTTATTGCCCCCACAAACTGGGTCCTCAATTTACCTACCTTAGAAAGGATGGAAGGCTGAGTCAACCTTGAGCCTGGGGAGATTCGAACTTGCTGTAATTGCAGGCAGCTGAATGTTAATAACAGGCTATTAGTCTGCTGAGCCACCAGGCTCTTTGGAGAATAGGTTGACCCTCTCATCTTTGTGGCAACCCCTGAGATATTGGAAGACTGCTATCATGTCACTCTTTGTCTTTTTTTTCATTAGACACACCCAATTCTGCAACTGTTCTTCAGATGTTTTAGCCTCCAGCTCTTTAATCATCTTTGTTGCTCTCAATATCTTTTTTTTTATATCATGAGCACCCACTATCTGGAACGAGCTCCCCCCCGGAGATACGGAGGATCCCGGATCTGCGCACTTTCCGCCGCGCTCTTAAGACCTTCCTATTCCAGCAAACTGGCCTGGCCTAACCTTTTCCCCTCTTTTCTTTTAAATTGAAAATTTTAAATCTGTTTTTAAATTATTGGGATGTTTTAAATTTGTCTCGGGCTAAATTGTTTAATCTGGTTTTATTTTTGCTTTTAAATTTTTGTATTTATGCATTTTATTTTTGTGCCTGTTCACCGCCCTGAGACCTTCGGGAGTAGGGTGGTATATAAATCTAATAAAAGAAAGAAAGAAAGATAAAAGAAAAGCAGATGCAATATTCCAAGTGTGGTTTTACCAAGGCATTATAAAATGGTATTAACACTTCATGTGATCTAGATTCTGTCCCTCAATTCTATCCCTCTATTAATGAGATTTCCCAAATCTTTGATTAATAGAGGAATAGAATAACAGAGTTGGAAGGGGCCTTGGAGGTCTTCTAGTCCAACCCCCTGCTTAGGCAGGAAACCCTCCCTACACCACTTCAGACAAACAACCTCTTCTTAAAAACTTCCAGTGTTGGAGCATTCACAGCTTTTGGAGGCAAGTTGTTCCACGGATTAATTGTTTTAACTGTCAGGAAATTTCTCCTTAGTTCTAAGTGGCTTCTCTCCTTGATTAGTTTCCACCCATTGCTTCCTGTTCTACCCTCAGGTGCTTTGGAGAATAGCTTGACTCCCTCTTCTTTGTGGCAGCCCCTGAGATATTGGGACACTGCTTTAGGAGGCAGCTGCCTTTAGAGGAAGAACTGGAAAATTACAAAGGCTGGGATGGGAAATTCAGTTACTTAATGTTGTGATGCAGGAAATAACTTTGCTCCATGCACCTGCATAGTGCTGGGGGGGGGGGGGGAGAAGGAGAGTGGAGGAAGGGACCCATCAACCGGCCTTGCTCAAGCCATCAATCTGGTACCTAAGTGCTTAGTCTGAAAGCAAAGATGAAATGGAAGACGAAAATTGCACCTCCGCAGATGAGGAGTCAACTGTCTGCGGGCCCCTTTCTGAAACCTCATCTTTCAGCTAAGGTTTCACGTGCTTTTTCATGTTTTGATCACGTGACCGCCGCTCACTCATTTCATTGGTCCCTGGATTCACAGACTAGGTAATGATGTAACCAGAGTGTGTGGGAACCAGGACTGTGTGACAGATAGCATTTTTCTCAGTCATTTATTAGGCTTGCGGGCTAATTCTCCTTGCTTTACCAGGTTCTCCTGCTGGTCTGTCACGAAATTTGAACTCCTTTAAGGACATAATGAGACCAACTATATCCAAGCAGGGCTCGGTCAGATGAAAACATGGGTGGAGGGAGAGAAAAGGGGAAGAGGGAGAACGACAGGGAGATGAAGCACCAAGGGCGTGCAAAGGGAACTGTGCAAAGATACCATCCCGAGTAGGTAGATCATGGTGGTGGTGGTGATGCTGAAGATGGTGGAGAGAGACAGAGAGAGAGAGAGAGAGAGATAATACATGATAGACAGAGACAGATATACTGATAGATTAGAGAGAGAGAGAGAGAGAGAGAGAGAGAGAGAGAGAGAGAGAGAGAGAGAGAGAGAGAGAGAGATGATACATGATACATGATAGACAGACAGATGGATAGATGGATAGATGGACAGACAGACAAATAGATAATAGGATAGATGATAGATAGATGATAGAAGATAGATAGATGATAGATGATAGATGATAGATGATAGATGATAGATAGATAGATAGATAGATAGATAGATAGATAGATAGATAGATACATGATACATGATAGACAGACAGACAGATAGATGGACAGACAGACAGAGACAGATCGACAGACAGACAGATAGATAATAGGATAGATGATATATATACAGTATATATAGAGAGAGAGAGAGTGAGAGATGGATGGATGGATGGATGGATGGATGGATGGATGGATGGATGGATGATAGCAGATAGATGATAGGTAAGTAAGTAGGGAGGGAGGGAGGGAGGTAGATGGTACATGGTACATGATACATGATACATGATAGATAGACAAACAGATAGACTGATAAGTTTAGAGATGGATAGATTGATGATAGATAGATAGATGATACATGATAGACAGAGACGGATAGATAGATAGACAGACAGACAAACAGATAATAGGATATATGATAGATAGATAGATAGATAGATAGATAGATAGATAGATAGATAGACAGATAATAGGATAGATGATAGATAGATAATAGGATAGATGATAGATAGATAATAGGATAGTAGATAGATAGATAGATAGATAGATAGATAGATAGATAGATAGATAGATAGATAGACAATACACGATAGATAGACAGATAGACTGTTAGATTTTATAGATTGATAGATTGCTAGATAGATGATAGACAGACAGACAGATAGACAGACAGGTAGACGGACAGACAGATAGATAGATGACGGGGAGGAGGGGGAGGGGGAGGCATATTTTTCCCTTTGGCAGAAAAGTGGAAGCCGGATCAAGATTAGGCCCCTTGAACTAACCCAGTTCCTAACATGGATTCCTTCGGAGGGGAAGGAGAGCAAAATCTTCCTCCTTTTCTCTCTGCCTAACTCCCTCCCCTTGCTCCTATTAAAACCCGGTAAGATTTATTTAAAATACTTGTCATTAACTCCTTTTCCTCCTTTTCTCACCTTCCCTCCCTCCCCTTGCTTCTATTAAAACCCAGTAAGATTTATTTTAAAATACTTGTCATTAACTCGGGTGAGCCATTCAAATATTATGAAGCACAACCCATTCTGCGCAAGGAGTCAATTATCCACCGGGTTCATCAAACCAATCTGCGGAAGTGCAATATTGACTGCTGACAATTACTGTAGCAATTAATGAAAAATTGTCTCACGCTGGCAGCAAACGTCGCCTTCTTAGCCTTCAGAACAAATCGGGGAGGAGAGAGGCGATGAAGAGATGGGCACGGAACTTCGGCGTTCTAGGTTTCAACTCAAAAGACTCACCGGAGTTGCTTAGGACGTAGAACTAGAACTTAGAATAACTTTATTGTCACTTTGAATGTACTCTAATCGGCATACATTAAAATGAAATTTTGTTGCATACGGCTCTCAAATGGTCCCCACCAGGAGTGGTATTCACTTACCTTCGCTATCGGTTCGCAAATGTGACCACACATGCCTTCTCCACACATGCACAAAGGGTCAAAAATGGGATGTGATGACGTCCGGGCAGGTGGGTGGAGCCTCCCCCCATCAGCGCTACCGGATCACGTGATCTGGATAGAGCCAGCTGAATTTCACCACTGGTCCCCACTTCCAATATGCACTACATAAACATGACTAGATACATACATACATACATACCAGAGGTGGGTTTTAGCAGGTTCTGACCAGTTCTGGATAACCGGTAGCAGAAATTTTGAGTAGTTCGGAGAACCGGTAGTAAAAATTCTGACTGGCCCCGCTCCCATATATTTTCTGCCTCCCAAGTCCCAGTTAATTGGTAGGAAATACTTTACTTTACTTTTATTTGATTTATATACCGCCCTACTCCCAAAGGACTCGGGGCGGTGAACAGCCAACAATAAAATACATACATACAAAATTTAAAAAGCAGAAATAAAATCGAATTAAATAGTTTGGCTCAGACAGATTAAAACCCCAATCAATTTAAACAGATTTAAACTTTGAGTATTAAAAATATTAAAAACATTAAAATATTAAAATTAAAAATGTTTTAAAAAGAGGGAGAAAGTTAGGCCAGGGCCGCCTGGTGAAATAAAAAGGTCTTTAGAGCGCGGCGGAAGGCACGCAGATCCGGGAGGATAGTAGGTGCCCCCATAGAGAAGGCTCTCCCCCTGGGGGGCCGCCAGTCGACATTGTTTGGCCAACGGCACCCGGAGGAGCCCCTCTCTATGAGAGCGTACCGGCCAGTGGGAGACTGCAAAATGGGGATTTTGCAGTATCCTTCGCCTGGAGTGGGGTGGGAATGTGGATTTTGCAGTATCCTTCCCCTGGATTGGGGAGGGAATGGAGATTTTACAGTATCCTTCCCCTCCCACACCCACCAAGCCACGCCCATCAAACCATGCCACACCCACCAAGCCACACCCACAGAATCAGTAGTAAAAAATTTTGAAACCCACCACTGATACATACATACATACATTCATAATTATGAATATACCCACATCTATTATATGACAGGGAGAAAAAACCTAGTCTGGTTCAGATTGCTGGTTCAACTCATGTAGGATTATTTGCTTTAACACTAGAGGCTTTGCACATCCAGGGGCCATACAAAGAAGCTGCTCCTCACTTAAACTTTATAGAGATAATTTCATACTTCTATACTAAAAATTATCAAGTCATGGTTTTGCTCCATTCTGCTCCAAGTTTAGGGTCTCCTTGATCTTAGTTGTAAAAATCCAGAAGACCGCTAGAGGGCAGTAAATAATCAAATAGATCTAGTTCTCGATGTACGACCAGTCACTTAATGATCAGTCAAAGTTATGACCAATCCACACACGCACACACGCATACTATGTTCAAAGTTAGGTCAAACTTTCTGGGGCCATGGGATGCCTTTAAAATCTTTATTTTCCAAAGAACTCGGAAGGATCCATTCTGAGATGCTTTCTTCCCTCCCATTCCTGCCATGAGTTGAAATATTTCATACCCAACTGTTTCCCTGGCTGAGACTCTTCCTTCTCCTGCCTCCCAAGGTTATTCTCACAGCCCATTGAAACAACCAAAATATCAGAATAAAAGAGTTGGAAGGGACTCTGGAAGTCTTCTAGTCCAACCCCCTGCTCAAGCAGGAATCCCTATATCATTTTGGACAAATGGTTGTCCAACATCTTCTTAAAAACTTCCAGTGTTGGAGCATTCACAACTTCTGGAGGCAAGTTGTTCCACTGGTTAATTGTTCTGACTGTCAGGAAATTTCCCCTTAGTTCTAGTTTGCTTCTCTCCTTGACAAGTTTCCACCCATTGCTTCTTGTCCTGTTTTGGAGAATAGCTTGACTCCCTCTTCTTTGTGGCAGCTCCTGAGATATTGGAAGACTGCTGTCACGTCACCCCTAGTGCTTCTTTTCAGTGGGAGTGACAGACTCCACAGTATGTCCCTTTCCGGGGTGGTATTCACTTACCTTCCCTACCAGTTCGCAAATGTGCTCGCACACACCATCTTCCACACATGCGCAAGGCTTTCTGCGCCTGCACAGAGCCTCAAAAACATGGGGGAAAATGGGACGTCATGACATCCGCGTGGGTGGGCGGGGCATCCCGCAGTCACCCCTACCGGTTTGCTCAAACCAGATAGAACCGGCTGAATACCGCCACTGGTTCCTTTAAACGGCATTTGGCTTGAACTATCTCCAATTGCACAGGCCTGCCCTAAGTATATTTAAGAAACCAGGTGGAAGATTGAAGAAAAAGGGTGGTTTGAATCATATGTTGGAGGAATCATCAGTCCAAGGAAAGTCCTTCTAAAGAACAGGGTGAATTAGTGGTTCCTATTTCAGATGCAAATAAGGGTCTTAAAAGATAAAAGCCAACAGAAACAATAGACACCTAGGAGAGCTTTGCATATGCACGATGTAGCTAATCCAGTCGGCAAACATTATAATAAAAGATATATATATATATACATACATATTCTTTCTAGCCAGAAATATGCACATAAAAGCCTACGAAAAAGAAAAAGACATTATATATATATATATATATATATATATATATATATATATATATATATATATATATATATATATATATATATATCTTCTTAAGTTTTCGCGAGCCTGTCGAAACATTGCTATAAGAAAAACTTTTAAGGTACTGGTAGGATTTTAGCTAAGGTTTTAAAGGACCTTGCAGAGTGTTCTGTAAGGATTTTTAGAAGATTTTAAGCTAGGATTTTACCAGAATTTTAAACATTTTAACTAACTTATTTAACATGACGCGGGAAAACACCCGAGATTTTAATTTTTTGCATATATATATATATATATATATATATATATATATATATATATATATATATATATATATATATATATAATATATATATATATATTTTCTTACTTTGCGTAGAATTAATGTGTGTTTTTCTTTTAGCCAGGTTTTTCCTACGTAACCAAGGTTTTTCTGCAGCCCTAGCTCAGTGGAATCACATCCACTCGATTCTGGGCTTTTTTCTTTCTGGCAGCCAGCAGGCCCTTGCTGCTCAGAAAAAAGCCCAGAATCAAGTGGATGTGACTCCACTGAGCTAGGGCTGCAGAAAAACCTTGGTTACGTAGGAAAAACCTGGCTAAAAGATAGATAGATAGATAGATAGATAGATAGATAGATAGATAGATAGATAGATAGATAGATAGATATTTCTTTGTTTCTTCTTTCTTTCTTTTTGTTCCTAAGTAGCTATGATGCTTAACAAACATGCAACAGATCTGCTGCTTGACATCTATTTCAACTCCTTGGGAGCCACATCAAACATTAATGGGGAATGAGTGTTAGAAGCGGTGTCAACATGGCAAGCTCTCCTTGCCACAGAGGTACGCTCGCATTTCCATATGTTATGGAGGTAAGAGGAGAGGACAAATAGCAGGTGGGGGTAAGAGGTAAAGAGAGAGAGAGAGAGAGACACTTGGGAAGGATAGTTTTCTCTTCGATCCAGGCTAGAGTTGACTAGGATCATGTACTACCAGGCAGGGTTGAAGGCCACAGGGGGGCCTTGCATCTGGTGTGAACAACAGCCAGTGTTTCGTCCTTCTGTTAGCATGTTCAGCTTCAATTACCAGAAGTCACATAAACACAAGCAGCCATTTCTTAGTTCAGGTAACATTTCTGTGTGCAGTGGAGGTCAGGTAAAAAGGTAAGGAGGCCCTCAAGTCAAGGCGACTGACTTCTAGATTACATGGATGTGTCCAACAGCAATGCATTCTGCCACTGTATTATTCTGGGGAGCTCCTTTGACTCCCCAAACCAGCCTTCAGGCTGGGATTTTCTTGGTTGTCTTCTACTTCTACACGGAGGGCTGTGAAAATATTTACAGACCCCCTCGCATCCTGGACATAAATTGTTTCAGCTCCTACCCTCGAAACGACGCTATAGAGCACTGCACACCAGAACAACTAGACACAAGGACAGTTTTTTCCCGAACGTCATTACTTTGCTAAACAAATAATTCCCTCAACACTGTCAAACTATTCACTAAGTCTGCATTACTATTACTATTAGTCTTCTCATCGTTCCTATCACCCATCTCCTCCCACTTATGACTGCATGACTGTAACCTTGTTACTTGCATCCTTACGATTTATATTGATTGTTTCCTAGTATGATTTGATTGCTTATTTGTAGCCTATGACTATCATTAAGTGTTGTACCTTATGATTCTTGACGAATGTATCTTGTCTTTTTATGTACACTGAGAACATATGCACCAAAGACAAATTCCTTGTGTGTCCAATCACACTCAGCCAATAAAGAATTCTAATCTAATCCAATCCAATCCAATCCAATCCAATCCAATCCAATCCAATCCAATCCAATCCAATCCAATCTAGTTTTAGCCCTATTTAGCTGTTTTGAGTTCAGCCAAAAGCATCTAGAGGTCACCACATGATGTTTTGAGGGGGGGGTGAGGGATTTGAATGCGAAAGGGACAGAAATTAATGGAATATGGACGTTCCATCTTCCAAGGTAGCATATTTGCAAATGTGACAAGGTAGAAGTGATAAGATTGTGGGGAAAACCATGTAAGCTAGTTTGGTCTAGTGATTAAGGCATCAGGCTAAAAACCAGGAAACCGTGAGTTCAAGTCCTGCATTAGTCATGAAAGCCAGTTGGGTGACTTTGGACCAATCACCAGGAGATTGTGAGTTCTAGCCCTGCCTTAGCCATTAAAGCCAGCTGTGTGATTTTGGGCCAATCACCCTCTCTCAGCTCAACCCGCCAGGTATCGCCTAATACGCCAGTTACGCCCCTTTCTGGATCGGGACTCCCTACGCATGGTCACTCAAGCACTCGTCACTTCCCGCCTGGACTACTGCAATGCTCTCTACATGGGGCTCCCCTTGGGGTGTACCCGGAGGCTGCAGTTAGTCCAGAATGCGGCCGTGCAGGGGATTATGGGAGCGACAGGGCGCTCACATATGACAACTCTCCTGTGCGAGTTGCACTGGCTTCCTATGGTCTTCCGGGTGCGCTTCAAGGTATTGGTGACCACCTTTAAAGCGCTCCATGGCTTAAGGCCGGGGTATCTGTGAGACCGCCTTCTGCCGCCAATAGCCTCCCACCGACCAGTTTGCTCGCACAGAGAGGGCCTCCTCAGGGTGCCGTTGGCCAGACAGTGCCGGCTGGCGACCCCCAGGGGGAGGGCCTTCTCTGTGGCAGCACCTACCCTCTGGAACGACCTACCCCCAGAGATACGCATGATATCAGACCTCCGGACTTTTCGTCAGGCCCTGAAAACACATCTATTTCATCTAGCCGGGCTGGCTTGATCCCATCCTCTTAGTTTTAATTGAATTTGGTTTTAATTGGGTTGTTTTAAATCTTGGGCCAAAATTATTTAATTATTTTTTAAACTGTTTTTAAATTTTATATGCTATGTTTTATATTGGCTGTACACCGCCCTGAGTCCCGCAGGAGAAGGGTGGTATAGAAATAAAATAAAATAAATAAATAAACCCATCTCATGGGATTTCTGAGGGGAAATTGGAAGAGGAAAGCATGTAGGAGATGTTCGCTGCCTTGAAATATTTATAAAAGTACACTAAGTCAGTGGTGGCGAACCTATGGCACGCAGGGCCCTCTCTGTGGGCACACACGCCGTCACCCCATCCCTGTTTTGGGTCTCTGCTGCGAATGCGCACAGACCTCCCACCGGCCAGCTGGTCTTCGGGTCTCTGTCGTGCATACATGGGGTGCACACACATGGGGTGCGTGCACACATGCGCCCATGCCTTGCAGTTTGGGTGCGCTCGCACACTTTGGGCACTGGATGCCTAAATGGTTTTCCATCACTAGAGTTCTGCATCAGGGATGGGTTCTACTTACCTTTACTACTGGTTCGCAACAGGATCGCGCGAACTAAGCTTTTGCGTATGTGCAGATCGCCAATGATGACATCCGGTGTGGTGGGTAGGGCCTCCCACCGGTTTTACTACCGGTTCTTGTGAACCGGCTTGAACCAGGGGCAACCCACCACTGTTCTGCATAGCATTATTAGATAGTCATAGAACAGGGGTCTCAAAACTTGATAATTTAAAGACTTCGACTGGACTTTACTTTACTTTACTTTACTTTTATTTGATTTATATACCGCCCTATTCCCGAAGGACTCAGGGCAGTGAACAGCCAACAATAAAATACATATATACAAAATTTAAAAAGCAGAGATAAAATCGAATTAAATAGTTTGGCCCAGACAAATTTAAAACCCCAATCAATTTAAAACAAATGTAAACTTTGAATATTAAAAATACGAAAAAATATTAAAAAATTAAAAATGTTTAAAAAGAGGGAGAAAGTTAGGCCAGGCCCGCCTGGTGAAATAAAAAGGTCTTTAGAGCACGGCGGAAGGTGCGCAGATCCGGAATCCTCCGTATCTCCAGGGGGAGCTCGTTCCAGATAGTAGGTGCCCCCACAGAGAAGATTATCCCCCTGGGCGCCGCCAGTCGACATTGTTTGGCCGACGGCACCCGGAGGAGCCCCTCTCTATGAGAGCATACCGGCCGGTGGGAGGCTATTGGTGGTAGTAGGCGGTCCCGCAACTCCCAGAATTCCTCAGCCAGAGGAATGGACCTTTGGCAGAGAAGAGACCTTATTTTGCTGTTATTTATTTATTTATTTATTTCATTTATTTGTTTCAATTTCTATACCGCCCTTCTCCAAATAGGACTCAGGGCGGTGAACAGCCAAAGTAAAAAACAGGACATACAAAATTTAAGAACAGTTTAAAATAATTAAATATTGTGGCCGTAAATTAAAGCAACCCAATTTAAAATCAATTTAAAATTTAATTCAAGCCAGCCCAGCTAGTTGAAATAAATAGGTTTTCAGGGCCCGACGAAAAATCCGGAGGTCTGTTACCCCTTTAAACAGAAGCCACAAGAGACAGTGAAGCTTGAGGATTGTGATCTCTCCCAATTTTTCATATAAAAGGGAGCTCTTACCATTTCTGGGGGGAAACAGCAACTTGGGGATGAACCCATTTTAATTCAGATCACTTTTTCTGCACCTGACAATCTGAATCCTGATTCTCCTCCCACACACACACACACACCACTTCCCAGGCCTTTTTTTAAATAACACAAATACGTTTCATGCAGCTACGTATCGAGCATATCATCTAACGCTGACCTCTGTGTAGGCGTGAAAAAGGCCACTTCTTCGTTCCTGAGTCACCAGGAGAAAAAATGTGAAAATAAAGGCTTCAAGATGTCCTTGGTTGTTCTGATGTTAATGGAATATTTCCACCTGGATTTCAGCAGGGTTCAAGGCAGCCTCAAAGGATATACCGTAGAACAGGGGTGGGATTCACATACTGTAGCAACCGGTTTACCCAGCACCAGAAATGCACACACGCGCTATGCATGCAGCATCACAAAACAAGGCAATTCACTCACACGCACAGTCCACACATGTGTGCGATGTCGAACAACACGGCAATTCACTCACACGCATTGTCCGCACACGCAAGCAGCATCAAAAACACAGCGATATAGGACGGGATTGCACCCAGGCAGGTTGCCCCTACCGGTTTGCCCGAATCGGTCTGAACTGGCTGAATACCACCTCTGCTGTAGAACCTGTGGACTTTTGTTGTATATTAGCAGCAATGTCTACAGGTTGCAGTCAGAAAAGTCATGATGGTGGCCAAGATGCGGTAGTCAAAATTCTGCCAGAAATGCACCTGAAACAACAGGTGTAGCTTTAATCACACCTTGACCATTATCTTGAGTTTTTGGGCCATACGGGTAGTCCTCAATTTATCACCACAGTTGAGAGCAGAATTTTAGTTTCTAAGCAAGGCGGTTGTCGCTGTGAGTCACACCCAATTATGCGACCTTTTTGCCATGGTTGTTAAGTGAATCACTACAGCTAAGTGAATTAAGTGGTCATTAAGCAAATCTGACTTTTCCCCATTGATTTTGCTCGCTGGGAAGGTCACAAATACAGGTAGTCCTCGACATATGACCACAACTGAGCCCAAAATTGATTTTGCTAAGTGAAAAAATGTGTTAGTGACAAAGTTGCAACGGCACTGAAAAAAGTGACTTAGGACCATTTTTCACACTTACGACCGTTGCAACATCCCCATGGTCACATGATCAAAATTCAGAAACTTGACAGCCGACTCATATTTATGACAGTTTGAGTATCCTGGGGTCAATTGATCATCTTTTGCGACCTTCTGACAAGCCAAGTCAATGGGGAAGCCAGATTCTCTTAACAACCTTGTTATTCACTTAACCACTGTGGCAAGAAAGGCAGTAAAATGGGGCAAAACTCCCTTAACAACTGTTCCGCTTAGCGAACAGAAATTTTGGACTCAATCGTGGTCGTACATCGAGGACTACCTGTACTGCAGTGATTGTAAGTATGAGTCAAAGTCATTTTTTTCAGTGCTGTTGTAACTTTGAACCGTCGCTAAAGTTGGTTCAAAGTCACGGACGACCTGTAGTTGAGCAAAAAGTGTGACAGTGTACAGCACCAACATTTTTGAATCCTCGCTCGCCTTGACACGCTATTTAGGATGAAAATTTGGCTACCTGGCACAGGACCTCCGTCTCTCTATGTGTGTGTGTCTGTCAAATCTTTGTCTCAGGATTGCATTTTCACATTAGTTCTCGCAAGCCGGCTGGATTAGCGTGGGAGATCTTGGCTAGAAAGGGTGTCTTGCAAACCACAGCAACATCGTTGTACAAGGTGCGTTGAACAGAGTTCTTTCACAATTGCATTCGTTAAAAAACTAACCGCAAGGAAACACAGTTTTCTACTCATACGCTGGATTTTAAAGAAGAAGAAGAAGAGGAAGAAGAGGAAGAAGAGGAAGAAGAGAAAGAAGAGGAAGGAGGAGGAGGAGGAGGAGGAGGAGGAGGAGGAGGAGAAGAAGAAGAAGAAGAAGAAGAAGAAGAAGAAGAAGAAGAAGAAGAAGAAGAAGAAGAAGAAGAAGAAGAAACTTGTGGGTGTACGTGGCAAATCTTGGCAAGCAGATGTTGGCTCCAGGTGTTCTTTCGAAAAACAATCAAGAAGAAAAGGACGGGCTGAGAGTTGGTGGTAGTGAGGAAATATATATCCTGGTCTTTTGTTGTCAAAAGTGGATAAAATCATCAAGCAAGGGTGGGGGATGGGGGGGACGAATGAAAAAGTGAACTCGGAAAGCGAAGTGGAGAAGAAGCGCTAGGGTACAAGCAACTGTACCAATTGTTAAAAGTCAACACTGGTTGATTTTGGGCAGCTTTTCAAAAGACGGAAATCTTCAGCATGAACAAGCCCTTTGCAAGGTGGGAGGTTTCGGGTGGGGTTTTCCCACCAGGAGCCAAGATTTGACTCAGGGCTCTTCATGCATGGCGTGCGACAAGAGTTTGAAGAGCTCTCAAAATGGGCTCACTTTTAAATCCACAGTCTAAAGGTTGTGTCTAGGAATTAACTCTGTGCTGTCCTAACGTAGAATCATAGAGTTGGAAGGGACCTTGGATGTCTTCTGGTCCTCCAACCCCCTGCTCGAGCAGGAGATCCTATACCATTTCAGATAAATGATTGTCCAGTCTCTTTTTGAAAGCCTCCAGTAATGGAGCACCCACAACTTCTAAAGGCGAGTTGTGCCATTGATCGATTGCTCTCACCGTTAGGAAATTTCTCCTTCGTTCTAGGTTGCTTCTCTCCTTGGTTAGTTTCCATCCATCGTTTCTCGTCTTGCCTTTTGGTGCTTTGAAAAATAGTTTGACACACACACCCTGTCAGGTTTCGATGTCATCTCAAATAAATTGCACTCCCAAACAATTAATCCTTGCTGAAATATTCCATTTATTGAGTACGACAGATCTGGCCCCGACTTCGTCGTAGCCAATACTAACCCTCTGACCCGCAAACCCTTCCCTTTCCGTTCCCCAATTCTCATCTTCTCATTGGCCATCTTCCAAGTCAGTCTCCCCAGCTTCTGACCTCACCCCACAGGAATGTTCCCCCCTCCCATCCCATCTCCTAGGGGATATTATCTACAGAGAAAATAAGTAGGTGAAAAGTCAAGCCTCGTCTTTTTATGACAGCATCAGAATGCTGACACACCCCTCGTCTTCGTAGGAGCTCTCAAATTGGAACACTGCTATCATGTCTCCCCTACTCCTTCTTTTCAGTAGACTAGACATCCCTAATTCCTGCAACCGTTCTTTGTATGTTTTAGCCTCCAGTCTCCTAATCATTTTTGTTGCTCTTCTCTACATTATTTCCAGAGTCTCAACATCTTTTTTATATTGCAGTGACCAGAACTGGATACAGTATTCCAAATATGGTCTTACTAAGGCTTTGTAAAGTGGTAGTAAGACTACCCTTGGAACACTGCATCCAGTTCTGGTCACCACAATATAAAAAAGATGTTGAGACTCTGGATTGTTTCAGAATAACAGAGTTGAAAAGGACTTTGGAAGTCTTCTGGTCCAACACCCTGCTCAAGCAGGAGACCCTATACCAGTGATAGCTAACCTTTTGGGGGGATCAGAAGTTGTGCAAACGGGCCATTTTTGGCCTCCGGAGGACCTCCGGGGGGTGGGGACAGTGGTGGGTTTCTCCCGGTACGGCCCGGTTCTGCCAAGCCAGTAGCAGTGATGATATGATGATATGATGTCACCAAAATGGTTTTGCCCCCCTCCCCCCACCCCCCCCACCCCCCCCACCTCCCCCCGCATTATTCTTACCTTTTATTTGGCCCAACCCCCAATCTATTGCTGCCTCCTGAGTCCCAGCTGATGGCTAGAGGGAAAAAAACTGTTTAAACTCTTGCCGTGGGGCTTCAAAGGACCACCCTACAGCTGATCACTGTTAAAAGAAAACAAATGAGTAGACCGGTGCCTGCAAAAATACATGAGTAGATCAGTGCCTGCAAAAATAAATAGGTAGATCGGTATAGCCCTGCAAGCAGTTAAAAGCCTGGTAGACCAGTACCTCTGCTAAATCCTAAATAATTGTCACATGACCATCAAGCCATGCCCACAAAATAAGCCACACCCATAGAACCGGTAGTAAAAAATTTCAGAACCCACCCCTGGGTGGGGAAGGCCATTTTTGCCCTCCGCAGACTCCTAGAGAGGCTCTGGAGGCTGGGGACAGCAAAAAAACGGGCCTTCCGGTCCCACTGGAAGTTGGCAAATGGGCCATTTTTGGCCTCTGGAGGACCTCCAGGGGGTGAGAAAGGCCGTTTTCTCCCTCCCCAGACTCCTAGAAAGGCTCTGGAGCCAGGTGAGAGAGAAAAATGGGACTTCCCCACCACCCCTGAGGCCTTCCAGAGGCAGGAAACAGGCTATTTCCCTACTTCTGGTGGGTCCAGAAGACCTGAAAATCAGCTGGCTGGTGCGCACATGCGCGACAGAGCTGAACTCACATGCCCATTGATATGGCTATGCATGCCACCTGTGGCACGCGTGCCATAGTTTCGCCATCACGGCCCTATACCATTCTGGACAAATTATTGTGCAATGTCTTCTTAAAAATTTCCAATGTTGGAGCACCCACAGTTTCTGGAGTCAAGTCATTCCACTGGTTAATTATTCTCACTGTCAGGAAATTTCTCATTAGTTCTAGGTTGGTTCTCATTCATTGGTTCTTGTTCTGCCTTCTGGTCCTTTGGAAAATAGGTTGACTCTCTCTTCTTTGTGGCAGCCCTTTAGGTACTGAAACACTGCTATCATATCACCCCTACTTCTTCTTTTCATTAGGCTAGACATACCCAATTCTCACCACCGTTCTTCATATATTTTAGCCTCCAGTCCCCTTTGTTGCTCTCCTCTGTACTCTTTCTAGTGTCTCAACATCTTTTCTGTACCATGGCAACCAAAACTGGATGCAGTATTCCAAGTGTGGTCTTACAATTTGTTGTTTTTGTTGTTGTTAGTTGCGAAGTCGTCTATTCAAACCCCAAAGCTGCAAAATGCAAGGAAGAATGTGTAAAAAAAAAAAAAAAAAACGAACAAGAAAGGAAAACAAGAAAAAATATATATGATTTCATGCTAATTTTCTTTTTTGCTGAATTTGCAAACAGATGTGGAAATGGAAAGGAATCAACCCTGTACACTATTAAGACTGTTCAAGCAATTTTGCAGAGAAAGACACGAAATCAGATGGTTATGAGATATTGTTATTCTGTAATGCCATATCTATTGATGTCTTTGACACGTTTTTATATACCTTTTATTTTTATAATGGGTTTATAGTCAACCAGGCATTGAGTGCTTTTTGAAACCTGTGCTTTATGCTTCCATATATTCGGACAAAATGGCCATTAGCGTTAGTGAAGGGTTATAAAACTAATAATAGTTCTTATATATCGCTAGGTTTCCTATTCTGTAAGAGTAGTAACCATCCATTAATATTCTCTGACTAAAAGCATAGATTATTCAGATATTTTACAATGAGAAGAATGTAGAATTGTTTCTGTGAACAAAAGCCATTTTTAAATCTTAATTCAAGTTAAATTAATTAGGTAAATATTAGGCATACACACACATACACACACACTTACGAGGGAGGATGTTAAAAATTAAATGATAAATCAATCTTAAATATTTCTGATTTAGTGACCAAAATAAGGATATTGAGAAGAGAAGAGAAGAGAAGAGAAGAGAAGAGAAGAGAAGAGAAGAGAAGAGAAGAGAAGAGAAGAAAACAGAACAGAACAGAACAGAACAGAATAGAATAGAATAACAGAGTTGGAAGGGATCTTGGAGGTCTTCTAATCCAACCTCCTGCCCAAGCAGGAAACCCTACACCACTTCTGACAAATGGTTATCCAACATTTTCTTAAAAATCTCCAGTGTTGAAGCATCACAACTTCTGCAGGCAAATTGTTCCACTTATTAATTGTTCTAACTGTTGTTAGAATTTAGAACTGTTGATGTTCTAAGGAAATTTCTCCTTAGTTCTAAATTGCTTCTCTCCTTGATTAGTTTCCACCCATTGCTTCTTGTTCTACACTCAGGTGCTTTGGAGAATAGCTTGACTCCCTCTTCTTTGTGGAAGCCCCTGAGATATTGGAAGACTGCTATCATGTCTCCCCTAGTCCTTCTCTTCATTAAACTAGACATACCCAGTTCCTGCAACCGTTCTTCATTCAAATAAAACAAATATTTTATTTATTTGTTTACTTATCAAACCTGTATGCAGCCCATCTCATCAAAGGTGACTGTTGGCCGCTTACATTGAATAAATTGAACTGAATAAAACACAGAATAATGCATTAAAAGGAGTACAGATTTTAAATTTAAAAATCCCATGAAAATACAAGCAGGATGGGGGTGGGGAACAAAGAGTGCAGAGCAGAGGTGGGATTAAAAAATCTTTACTACCGGTTCTGTGGGCGTGGCTTGGTGGGCGTGGCAGGGGAAGGATACTGTAAAATCTCCATTCCCTCCCCACTCCAGGTGGATGTTACTGCAAAATACCCATTTCCTCCCGATCAGCTGGGACTCGGGAGGCAGAGAATAGATAGGGCAGGGCCAGTCAGAGGTGGCATTTACCGGTTCTCTGAACTACTCAAAATTTCCACTATCGGTTCTCCAGAACTGGTCAGAACCTGCTGAGAACCACCTCTGATGCAGAGAGGAGCTGGGATGTGTCTAGACATGGGTCTTGTGGACTTCAACTCCTAGAATTCCTCAGCCAGCTATGCTGGCTGGGGAATTCTAAGAGTTGAAATCCACACGTCTAAAAATTTCCACATGTCTTAAAGTCTTAAAGTAAAGCCCTATCCTACTCCATTAACCACCCTCAATGTGCCACACACCCATTAGAGCTATAGGCTAGTTGGCACAGCCATGTCTTCAAAACCTTTGCAGGATTTCTAATCATCCCTTCAAGGCTTTTCAGAAGGCCCAAAAGCCAAAATACTGTCTTAACTCCCTTGTTGCTACTGTTGTTATTATTTTCATATATAAATCATCAAATCCGGAAGGACTCTGTGAAGTTTACAATACATTCGCTATGTGCAAGTAGTCCTCAACTTATGACAAGTGGCTTAGCAACCATCCATACAACAACAGGCCTTTACTTGGGGGGGTTACTTGTGATCAAGATTCAAAAGTTCTAATGGCCAGGCCTTTCCCGCATTATTCATGCGACTATATTTCGGGTGCTTAGCAACCGGACTGCATTTACATCCATTTTATTGGCGTGATAGAAGTATCGCACCAATAATTATTTTAAATTCTGCAGGATTTCTAATCATCCCTTGAAATGAAATTGACAAATTAATTCAGTGTGTTGAATGAAACGGCAACGGTTCAGCCATTTGATTGACTTTAACCCATGTATACATATAATTTTATTAAATCAATGGTTTGAATTGGTTCAGTTTGATGCCTCTAATAGACTCTTCATAAACCAATCAACTCATTCTATTAGATCAGCAATCTGAATCGGAACTAAGATGATTTATGGAATAACAGTGTTAGAAGGGACCGTGGCAGTCTTCTAATCTAGGCCAACCCCGTGTTCAAACAGGAGACCTTATACTGTTTCAGACAAATGGTTGTCCAGTTTCTTCTTAAAAACCTCCTTCTGAAGGCAAGCTGTTCCACTGATTAATTGTTCTGTCAGGAAATTTCTCCTTAGTTCTAAGTTGCTTCTCTCCTTGATTAGTTTCCACCCATTGCTTCTTGTTCTACCCTCAGGTGCTTTGGAGAATAATTTGACTCCCTCTTCTTTGTGGCAACCCCTGAGATATTGGAACACTGCTATCATGTCACCCCTAGTCCTTCTTTTCATTAAACTAGACTTACTCAGGTCCTGCAACCATTCTTCATATGTTTTACCCTCCAGTCCCCTATAACACACGAAGCATCCAAAACATATAACATACAAAAGCATATTTGCACACCTTTGTGGAACCTGTACCGAGTTCATTCATTTTTACTTCCATTGATGGAGATAGGACTCCATCAAGTGATATGAACCTATGACACATGACACCTGTCCTCCTGGCACTATTTTCTTTTCAAATCTGGGTCACGGCCAGTAGGGGCCAGCTTGGAAGTTATGCAGCCTGACTAGCACTTAAATAAGGAGACCATCACAAATATCAGATTGTGTACAAAAAAAAAATGCAATGGCAAACCACTTTCACATTGTTGTCGAGAAAACCACATGGTTATATTCATATGGTCACCAAAAATCAAGCTCAAATCGATGCTTTTTTTTAGCCTTTGTGTTCTTGCATTTCAAATCTGTCCGTTTTATTTGATAGAATGCTGTCATGACAATAGATTAAGGTCCCCTCACACATATGTGCTAGTCGTTCCCAACTCTAGGGGGCGGTGCTCATCTCCGTTTCAAAGCCGAAGAGCCAGTGCTGTCTGAAGATGTCTCCGTGGTCATCTGGCCGGCATGACTAAACGCCAAAGGCACACGGAACATTGTTACCTTCCCACCAAAGGTGGTCCCTATTTTTCTACTTGCATTTTTTTACATGCTTTCGAACTGCTAGGTTGGCAGAAGCTGGGACAAGTAACAGGAGCTCACCCCGTTACGCGGCACTAGGGATTCGAACCGCTGAATTGCCGACCTTTCGACTGACAAGCTCAGCATCTTAGCCATTGAACCACCCCATCCCCTTATTACTACCATGCTATACAGATAGTCCTTGACTTTCCACCACAACTGAACCCCCAAATTTCCATTGCTAACCGAGACCGTTGTTAAGTGAATTTTGCCACATTTTATGACCTTTCTTGCCATCGTTGCTAAGTAAATCACTGCAGTTATTAAGTTAGTAAGATGGTTGTTAAGTGAATCTGGCTTCCCCGATGACTTTGCTCATCAGAAGGTCACAAAAGGGGATTGCGTGACCTGGGCCGCTGCAACCATCATAAATGCCAGTCCGTCGCCAAACATCTGAATATTGATCCCGTGACCACGGGGGGGAGGGGGGGGTGCCACTACAATCATAAGTGTGGAAAATGGTCATAGGTCACTTTTTTTTCAATGCCATTGTAACTTCAGACGGTCACTAAGTGAACTGTTCTAAGTTGAGGGCTTCCTGTACCGCTAATTGCTCTGATCTACAAGCCAAAGTTTCAAAGGTGAACCTGGGATTATGTAACTGATGAGAGAACCCGAAGGGACAATAGAAGAAGGAGCACACATGCCTGCAAGATTTACCAGGAAGAGGAGTGAGGACATATACGCTAATCTACACAAACTTTCTATTCCTGTTCTCATTTATCTTTCCCTTGTAGATCAAAGAGCCTTTTTTTTAAAATCCATGACATGACAGGGTGTTGTTCATTTCTGGTGCCACCTCAAAGCACTGGCATTGACTCAGAAAACTCTTCCCAGCCTACGACCACAGTGTCTGAAGAAATGACTCTCCCCATATGTATCTACCCATACCCTAAGGTCATCTTCAGAGGTTCTGCTGAGGGATGGTGAGGGATTATATGTTCTAGGAGGAGACAATGGAATGCCCTCCCTGGAGAAACCCACCTGGCACCGACTTTCATATTGTTCCAAGCTTCAGGGCAAAGAAATGTTGATCCTCCCAGGCCTTTGTCAGAGACTATACGGCGGCTGAGAAAAGAATGCCGTGAAGGATAGATCTCGTTTTGACAGTCTCTTTGGATTTGGAGAGTCGCTAGAACAATCATGTTTGTGGGAAGGGAGGACAACACATAGTTTGTGTGTTCGTCTTATCACATCTCTTCATTCAGGCGCTAGGTTTTTAATTTATTTATCAAATTAATAAATAATAAATTTATTTATATTATTTATTTTATTAATTTAATTTGTATACCG
The DNA here is from genome assembly GCA_022577455.1 of Arizona elegans. NCBI lineage: Eukaryota > Metazoa > Chordata > Lepidosauria > Squamata > Colubridae > Arizona > Arizona elegans. The sequence goes on along the minus strand of JAKOOJ010000005.1, from coordinate 11,674,360 downwards.
CCCTTCTCCCAAAGGGACTCAGGGCGGTGAACAGCCAAAGTTAAAATACATACAATACAAAAGTTAAGATAATTAAAAGAGATTAAATCAATCGGCCACCCAATTTAAAACCCCAAGTCTATAAAATTTAAAAATCCCATTAAAAACCATTTAGGCTAGGCCGGCTTGCTGGAGTAAATAAGTCTTCAGGGACTTACGGAAGGTCCGGAGGTCCGGGATCAGTCGTAATCCAGGAGGTAGTTCATTTCAATTGACTTCTTTGTGTATGGTGGGAATCCAGACATTTGTGTATAAGCCCATACTGTACTGTAGGTGATCCTGAATAGAGTAGGTGCTATCCAATTAGATGAAAGGTTTCATTATCTTCTAAGGCAGCGGTCACCAATTGGTCATCTGTGGACCAATGGTGATCCACGAGAAAATTATGGTGGTCCGCAGAAAAATTATTTGCATTTATTATATTGCACTAAATCAGTCCTCAAACTATGGCCCCTGGGATTGATACGTACAATGAACGTTTGTGTTGCTGCAGAGAGTCTCCCCCTTCAAGGTCTTTTTGTGTGGGTCGGAGGGAGGCAGAAATTCCGACTTGCGGTCTGCTTCAGCCTCCTGGTGTGGGGCTTTGGGTGAAGGCTGGATGGAAGCGCCATGGTGGCAAAGAGCTGGAGGACCTTGTTCCAGTGGGACTGCCTCATGGCCTGGAACTGGCTGACCATCTCAGCCCATTGAGCCTCCAGGCGCTGGTACCTGGCCTTGCACTCCCGCAGATCTTCCCTCTACTTGGAAAGCCTATGCTCGTAGTCCACTTCTCATTGCAAAGTTGTTTTACATTCATAAATATATCTATCCAAGCCAGGGATGAAATGTAAAATTTGTTACTACCAGTTCTGTGGGCATGGCTTGGTGGGGAGGGGTAATGTGATTGGGTGGGCATTTTTTCTAATGCTTTGAAAAGCCTCTGACGATCAGTCAACTCAGCTGGGATCGTCAGAGACTTTTCAAAGCATTTTTTTTACCACCTCTTCGGCCAAGTGGTTGCAGAAAAAAATGCTTGAAAAGCCTCTGACGATCCCAGCTGAGCCACGTGATCATCAGAGGCTTTTTTTTTTTAACTTTTAAAAGCATTTTTTCGTCGGAAGAGATTGTAGAAAAAAATGCTTTTAAAAGTAAAAAAAAAAGCCTCTGATGATCTTGTGGCTCAGCTGGGCATGGTGGGGGGGCCTCAGGGATTTTTGCTACCGGTTCTCCGAACCACCTGCCACCATCGCTACCGGATTGGCTGATCCGGTCCAAACCGGGAGCATTTCACCCATGATCCAAGCCATTTGGCAATGGAGATCTTTGTGTGACCGAGCTAAATTTGATCAATGACACCAAGATTAAGTTCTTAAGTGCATCTCAGTTTGTTTGTACAATCGAAATGCATCACACTCTCGTACATGTTCCGGCATTGTCTGTTTTCCTTCTCTTCTCCAAAGGTTTCACACGTCAGTGAAAGCAATACACACGCACAAACAAACACACACGATGTGGTATTAGATACTATGACCATTCTTTTATGGAGATTTGGATAAAAGGCTGCACGGTAAGAAAATTGAAGCCCACAAAAAGCACTTCCCTTTCCTAAATTATTTTGTAGTGTGCAGTGTCCAAAAACAGGGGGGGGAATCCCATATTCCTGATGGCCCAGTTGCTTCTTCTGATCCCTGGAGAAGAGAGAGAGAGAGAGAGAGAGAGAGAGAGAGGGAGGGAGGGAGGGAGGGAGGGAGGGAGGGAGAGAGAGAGAGAGAGAGAGAGAGAGAGAGATTACCAAGGAACCTGTTGCACTCGATGGGGATGTGTTAAACAACAGGGGTACTTTGGCTACTGTCTAATTTCATGCGCAAACAGATAAAACGGAGCCCTTTCTCCGAACAGAGCCATTCAGTTGTTTGGTGGAAAGCTCACACGGTGATTAGAATTGGGTCACGGAAGATGTCATTAATTATAGGTGACTGGTTTTCTCCTGCGAGGACAGCTCGGGCACCCGCCCCCCCCCACATCCTCCCCCCTTCCTCCCCCCCACTTCCATCCCAGCTCATCTTAGAGCACTGTTGAACCTTTTCCTTCATTCATCTCAACTTGAGTTGATGGGAACGGCTTTTATTCCACCTCTCGGAGAGGTAATGAAATACTTCTGTTGTTCCCCTGTTCTTGGCCGAGCCAGTGCGCACAACAGAAAGAAGGAGGGCGAGAAGAAGCCCAAGGGCCCTGATTAATGGCTACTAATTAGCAATGTTAATGACCAGGTGTCCAAGAGCACGGCTCGCTCTTCGCAGCATGGGGCCCGATTCTCAATGGTGACCCTTCGCCTGAGCTGCCAATAATGCAACTCGGGCTCCCTCATTACACCCAGGGGAGAAGCAGGGAGGCCGAAAAAAAGCTTAAGAAGGGAGAGAGATCCCTTTCTTTTTGCTCTAGTGAATCTTCCATTAATTAAGGTCAGCATTCGGGGGGCCCCTCTCACGTTCCACCCCTCTTCCTCCTCCTCTGTCACCACTTTCCTTCTGCCCCGAAAGAGCTTAGAGGTGAAGATATGGAAGGAGAGTTGGGAGAATGAAAAATACGCCAGTTTGAAGACTTTGAAGTCCCTCTGTTTCTCTGATTCCCGCCCCCCCCTCCCACTCCCTTTCCATCCGCCAGCCCCTCTAAAAAGCAGGAGCTGATACACCCCTCCCCTAAGGTTTTGAATGTTCTCGTTCCCTCTTTTTTTTTTTTTTTTTTTGTCAGCAGGGTAGGCTAACTAACTTGCCCATGATTCCACAATGTGCTTGCAAAATCTGGGAAGCAAGGGGTCATTTTGAAGCTGAAAACATTTGCAGGCCTGCGAAAGAAAGCTTGGAAAAGTAAAAGCGTTCAACAAGCACTAAAAACGAAACCCCTGTGAGACGTTTCGTATCCAAATAGATTTTATTCTTTAGACCGTTTCCATCTTCCCTTAAACTATTTTTTTTTTTAATTTGATTTATATGCCGCCCTTCTCCGGAGACTCAGGGCGGCTTATAATGCGTTAAGCAATAGCCTTCATACTTTTGTATATTTATACAAAGTCAGCTTATTGCCCCCACAAACTGGGTCCTCAATTTACCTACCTTAGAAAGGATGGAAGGCTGAGTCAACCTTGAGCCTGGGGAGATTCGATCTTACTTTAATTGCAGACAGCTGGTGTTAAATTGCAGTGCTCTGTCTGCTGAGCTATCCAGGCTCCTATTAACAGAATCCACAAAGGTCTTAGGGTTGGTTGTCTCCAAGTTAATCAAGTTAGCTAACTTCCTCAAACCCAAAATAAGTTAGTAATCGTAACAGTAACAGAGTTGGGAGGGACCTTATTTTTTGTTTGTTTGTTTGTTTGTTTATTGGTTCGATTTATATGCCGCCCTTCTCCGGAGACTCAGGACGGCTTACAATGCGTTAAGTAATAGCCTTCATACTTTTATATATACCTGCTTAGTAGGGTTTTCAGGGGCCCCCTAAGCGGTGTTCTTTTTTTTTATACAAAGTCATCTTGTTGCCCCCACAAACCGGGTCCTCATTTTACCTACCTCGAAAGGATGGAAGGCTGAGTCAACCTTGAGCCTGGTGAGATTTGAACTTGCAGTAATTGCAGGCAGCTGGTGTTACTTAACAGTGCTTTAGTCTGCTGCGCCACCAAGGCTCTTGGAGGTCATCTAGTCCAACCCCCTGCTCACACAGGAGACCTATACTAGGGATTCGAACCACTGAACTGCCGACCTTTCTGATCGACAAGCTCAGTGTCTTAGCCACTGAGCCACCTAGCCAGGTTACCCAGACCTAATCCACATATCAAAAGATAAGGTCTGCAAATACAAATAGAGGTCATTAAATTAAGTCTCTCAGCAGAACTGTTCACAAGAATACATACACATACACACACACACACAGTCTTCAGCACGCAGACACTTCCACATCCCGGGCAAAGCTCCCCCTATAAAAGTTTGCCACTGTACCCCATTTCTCTGCAGCCTGCCCCTAAAAGCAAACTGTTTCACTTTTAGGAATAAATATTTCTTGTTTCCTTACAGTTGTTTGGATCTCATTTTTTTATTTATTCTTGTGCAACCCCGGCTCAAGTTGGAACCACAAATTCTTCTGACACCCCCCTCTCAAAAAAAAAACCCATCTAACCAAACCAAATCCAGTGATTTGGGGAACATCATCCCCAGTTTTAAAAGTGCCAGCTTTTAGCGCACAATAATCTGTTGGTTTAATCAAGCCCAGGTAAATTAAAGGGAAAAACCAAATGCCCTTTCGTTACAAATAAACCTTGGGTTTTGGATGTTTCCTCTTGTTTGCTTTAAAATGAGACGTGGTGGGCTAATTCTGCACACAACTTCTTTGCTTTTAATTATATGCATGGCTGATTAGTTTTGCTGATGTGGCATGGAATATTTGGGGTTATCCAAAAACTTAAGACTATTGCAGGAGCTGTTTCTGCCTTTCCCTTCTTTACGTCTCGTTCAGGCTCCAGGGGTCTGCAATCTTAAACACTCAAAGAGCCATTTGGACCCGTTTCCCACAGAAAAGAAAACACCGGGAGCCACAAAACCTGGGTGGGCGTGCCAACTCAACATCACTCACATTCACCAGTCACATGACACCCCCCTAGCCACGACTACCCAGCCGGTCATTAGGGCAGAGAACCGGTTGTTAAAAAACATCGGGAACCACAAAACCCTTTTGACATCTCTCTCTCTTCCTCCCTCTTTCTCTCCCCCCTCTCTCTCCCCCCCCTTCTCTGTATCTCTCTATGTCTCTCTCTCTCCTCTTCTTCATCCCCTGCCAGTTGATTGCAACCTGTAGCCAATTCCATCAGATTCTAACCTGTAATTGCAAGGGAGAGAGGGAGGGAGGGAGGGAGTGGTGGGAGAGAGAGAGAGAACATTATTTTCTAATACTGATGTCTAGTATTAGATGGACACATTTTTATGAGCTGGGAAGCCAAATAGGTCATCTCAAAATTGAGGAAATGGTTTCTAAGTAATTTATGTCATTTATTTTTATTTTATTTTTTTATTATTCAAACTTCTATACCGCCCTTCTCCTTTCGGACTCAGGGCGGTGAACAGCCAAAATAAAAACATTTATACATAAAGTTACAATTAAAAATAAATTTAAAATAATTAAATAAATTTGGCCCGTAATTTAAAACTTGTCAATTTAAAATCCGTATCAAATTTTAAAACCAACCATAAAATCAAGACAGACCGGCTAACTGAAAAAAATAAGTTTTTAGGGCCCGACGAAAAGTCCGGAGGTCGGAGATCACTTGTATCTCTGGGGGTAGATTGTTCCAAAGGGTAGGTGCCACCACAGAGAAGGCTCTCCTCCTGGGGGTCGCCAGCCGGCATTATCTGGCCGACGGCACCCTAAGGAGGCCCTCTCTGTGGGAGCGAACTGGCCGGTGGGAGGCTATTGGTGGCAGAAGGCGGTCCTGTAAGTACCCCTGGCCAAAAGATCATGTAGGTGTAGTGGGTTTTTTTGTTTTTTTGTTTGTTTTTTGCTTTAATTTATATGCCGCCCTTCTCCGGAGACTCACAGCGGCTTACAATGCGTTTTCTTTTTTCTTTTTTAATTTGATTTATATGCCGCCCTTCTCCGGAGACTCAGGGTGGCTTACAGTGTGTTAAGCAATAGCCTTCATACTTTTGTATATTTATACAAAGTCAGCTTATTGCCCCCACAATCTGGGTCCTCATTTTACCTACCTTTGAAAGGATGGAAGGCTGAGTCAACCTTGAGCCTGGTGAGATTTGAACTTGCAGTAATTGCAACCAGCAGATGTTAATAACGGTGCTTTAGTCCACTGTACTACAGGCTCTTAAGGTTAAGGCGTTCTGCTTGCTTCTCAGTCACAGGAGCCCTCTGGACGACTCTGGTTCTTTTGTTTTGGTTGAACCTATCTCACAGGAGAAGCTCAAATATTTTGATCACCGGAGTCTGATGACATTTCCAACATATCATATTACCATATGTGGTGGACATGCGGAGAAGCTAAAAGATATTGGACTAAAATCCACACATGGTTGGAAAAAATGACAAAGAAACATATTGACTTTAAATCAGAGATATTTTTTATTAGGGATTCTACCAGAAATATATTACAAAGAACTGAGATATTTAATTGTGAATGTTTTAACAGCAGCTAGAATTGTTTTTGCTAAAAATTGGAAAGGCGAGAAGATACCACCTACTGATGATGATGTTATTAAGAAAATTATGGACTGTGCTGAAATGAGTAAGCTGACATTTGAAATTAGGGAACAGGAAGATAAACAATATTATTTGATTTGGGATTTGTTTTACCAATGGCTAGATAATAAAGCATGGAGATGAAATATGAAATTAATGTAATGATAAAATATATGAAATATTTTCTTATGTTAAATAATGGTTAAATGAGTATAACAATATAAACGGATATATAAAACTGTTAAATAAGAGAAATTAAATAATTGGTAATTTTGGATATGGGATTGTGCACAAAAGAATTTTAACCGATCGACACACTGTCTGTGATTGTATTTGAATGATGGTGGTTTTATGTTTTGTTTTTGTTTTAAATAAAAAAAAATTCAAAAAAAATTTTTTTTTGATCACCGGATGAGAAGAGGGGATTCATTGGAAAAGACCCTGATGCTGGGAAAGATGGAAGGCAAAAGGAGACGAGGATGAGATAGTTAAATAATCTCATTGATACAATGAAATTTGGTCAGGAGACAGTGGAGGACAGGAGGGTCTGATGTGCTATGGTCCATGGGGTCAGTGATCAATGGTGGGTTTCTACCAATTCGCCCCAGTTCGGGCGAACCGGTAGTGGTGGTGGCGAGCAGCTCTGCCCACCCGCCCGGATGTCATCACGGATGCTCTGAGCATGCACAGAAGTTCCGCATGTGTTCTGTCCCTGTTCCACTCACGCACCCCCACAGACGGCCCAGAGTTAATAAACCACACGATAAAATTCTTTGAAAATAAAGCTGGCAGCAACCCAGTGGCTAGCTGCCAATTCAGACTTTACTCACACAAAACAAAGGTTAGACTGCCAGCATTCCGATAAAACAGGCAGAGTTTTCAACAATACAAAGATTAATCCAAATGCAGTCAGATAAAGCAGGCAAAGTCAGTAGCGGAACCAGTAGCGGAAATTTTGAGTAGTTCGGAGAACTGGCAAATGCCACCTTTGGTTGGCCCCAGAGTGGGGTGGGAATGGAGATTTTGCAATATCTTTCCCCCCAAGAGTGGGGAGGGAATGGGGATTTTGCAGTAGCCTTCCCCTGCCACGCCCACCAAGCCATGCCCACAGAACCAGTAGTAAAAAAAAATTGGATTTCACCACTGGCTGGGATAGTCATAACAAGTCAGCCAATGGGAACTGTTTGGTGACTAAGAAACAGGATCTGTTGTAGAAAAAATGCTTTTAAAAATTAAAAAAAAAGCCTCTGATGATTGCACAGCTCAGTGGGGCTTGGGGGGGATGGGCAGGAATGTTTGCTGGGGTCGTACCACACAGTAAACCCTAAATCCTTAGACAATAGTACCATTGTGCATTCTCATAACGTACAGGTAGCCCTCAAATTATGACCATAATGGAGTTTAACCATTATGATTGTAAGTCAGAATGGTCATTAAACAGGTTGGTCGCACGGATTTTATAACCTTTTTTACAGCGATCATTAAGTGAAACTGGTGGCCATTAAATGAACATAGAGATCATGTAAAGCAAATGATTGTAGGTTCACTAAGAGAATTCTCTGAGACTGAAAAGAAAAGAGAGTATCTCAAAACTTAACTGAGAAAGAGAAATGGATGTTTCAAAGTCAGGATTATCTCAAAATAGGGCAGCTAGTCCTTCAATTTTGCAATCCAGAAAAAAAAACCAAGGTTCAACAATTCACTCCACTTTTAATACGTCCGTTCATAAATTAGGGTGGGGTGGGAGGTTTACCTATTTAGTTGCCCATTCTGAATCCCAACCCCTCACTTCTGGAAATGAAACCTAATTAAAAGAACTTTCTATGGCTCTCTCTTCCTTAATCCTGCTCTGCGCTTAAGGACTTGACAAATCCCTTATTCTTTCATATCACTTCCCTTTGAAGGAACAGCACTGGAAAGTGTCTCTTGAACATTTCTCCTACTCTACGTGGCGTTTCTAACACAGACTTAACGTTGCAGAACAAGGCAAGGATTGAAAAACTCTAGGTTCTCATCACAAAACAGTTCTATTTCTTAGCTCTTTTATTTCCATCTTCTGACTGGCCGTGGATGAAAGTTGAGCTTCAAGTTATTTTTGTTTCATCAGCAGCTAAAGGAAGGAAGGAAGGAAGGAAGGAAGGAAGGGAGGGAGGGAGGGAGGGAGGGAGGGGGAAGGAGGGAGGGAGGGAAGGAGGGAGAAAAGGAAGGAAGGAGGGGGAGGGAAGGAAGGAAGGAAGGAAGGAAAGAGGAGGAAGGGAGGAAGGAAAGGAGGAAGGAAGGAAGAAAGGAAGGAAGGAGAGTGGAGGAAGGGAAGGGAAAAGGGAGAAGCATAAAATAATGAAGCTGGGGAAACCGCTGTTTGTTCATAATAAGATTAAAGTAGCCTCCCTCAATAAATTGAACATTGTTCCCAGAATTATAATCTGGAGATAGATAAAACAACCATAAACTATAAGGGGAGGAGGGAGGGGAGGGGAGAGGAGAGAAGGGATGAGAAGGAAGGAAGGAAGGAAGGAAGGAAGGAAGGAAGGAAGGAAGGAAGGAAGGAAGGAAGGAAGGAAGGAAGGAAGGAAGGCCCAAATCTTTTGGAGTGGAAAAGGCCCAAATCAGTCTATATGTTGAGCTTGATTTTTAAGACCTGCTACTTCCCGTCCACTTACGCACAAAAAAGAAGAATAAAATAGTTTCATTTCAGCTGATGATTTTTGATGACAAAAATGAGCCTTGGGGTTTCTGAACTCGTCTGTGCTCTTTTGCCTACCACCTGGCTTACCTGTTTGTCAGAAATGCTGGCTTGTCAAGGATTCTCCCCAGGAGGAACAGGTGCTTCAGCCAGACTTTGCGGCCATGAAAGACACTCATCCAAAAATATTCCCCTGCCTGGACCACGATCTGCTCCACTGGTGTCAGAACTAAAAAGTTAGATGGAGTGACAATTGACATTCCAGCTAATTGCTACCTGTCAGAATATCCCAGAATTTTCTTTGCTTGAGTGGCAAAGGTGGATGTGTTCAAGTGTTGGATTGACTTTTAGATATTGTGATTTGCCACATCTTAAACTAGGGTGACTGTGAGTGCAATCATTGAATGGTCAAAGTGCTTGAATAAGTCTACCACTAAAATCAAGACTTCACCTGGACATGAGAATGATAAAGCCATTTTTAACTACATATAATCCCAAGAGGGTTGAAATGTGGGGTCCTTGGTCCTCTCTGAGCTTGGTGGTTTTCTTAGAGGCGTTTCTGTCAAGTTTCGAGGTCGCCTCGAATAAATTGCATTTCAAACAAAGTCTTTGAAGAAAAAACTCCTATTTATTGAGCATGACATTCTGACCTGACTCCAAACGAAGCCAACACTGACTTCCAGCCCCAAAACCCTCCTTTTCTGTTCCCCAGTCCCCTGCACTCATTGGCCATCTTCCAAATCATTCTACCCCTAATCTACTCCAACTCAAAGGAATTCCCCCCTCCCATCTCATCTCCTAGGGGATATTATCTTCAGGGAAAATAAGTAGGTGAAGAGTCAAGCGTCCTCTTGCCAGCTGCCCCCTCTTCTCCTCCTTATGTCAGCACTGGAACAAATGTAGTTTGAAGTGCTGACAGTTTCATTGCCCAACTATGTAACGTCATCAGAATATTGATGATGTTAGCTAGTTGAGTCATGACGCCTCTGCAAGAAAACCACCAAGTTCAGAGAAGATCAAGGACCCCACGGGGTAAACATTTTAGGTATGAATTCAACCATAGTTTTGGATACCTTGAAGATTCCACCAAATGTGCAGAAATCGGTTTGGGTTTGGAGAATCCAGTTTTGCCACCAGAGTGACCAGTAACCATCCATGAAAAGGAATCACACTTAGCTTTTTTTGTGTGTTTTTTACCATGGGCATCTGCAGCATTTTGTAATTTTGGCCTTTTGGCCAAAGTAACATTGCATCATAGGGACGTGATGGCTCAGTGGCTAAGACACTGAGCTTGTCAATCGAAAAGGTCGGCAGTTCAGCGGTTCGAATCCCTAGTGCCGCATAATGGGGTGAGCTCCTGTTACTTGTCCCAGCTTATGCCAACCTAGCAGTTTGAAAGCACATAAAAAAAATGCAAGTAGAAAAATAGGGACCGCCTTTGGTGGGAAGGTAACAGCGTTTCGTGCACGTTTGGCGTTCAGTCATGCCGGCCACATGACCGCGAAGACGTCTTAGGACAGCGCTGGCTCTTCGGCTTTGAAACAGAGATGAGCACCGCCCCCTAGAGTCGGGAACGACTAGCACATAGGTGCGAGGGGAACCTTTACCTTTAACATTGCATCGTTTCACAGCAAGTCCATCCCTTTTCTATATGCATGCAGTGACACATTGCATAAACAAGTTTGTGTTGCAAAAAAACGATATTGCTTTCTTCATTCCACTCCCCCTTCTTCCACCGACCCCCACCGTCAATGCTTCTCTGCTCGATCTTTCAATCATCTCCTGTCTGTAACATCTATATTTATATCTATATGTCTCTGCTTTCATCCCCATCAAAAAAAAAACAACAGTCATTAAGTTCACCTTGCAATACCTGTGCACTGCAATAATCCAGTCAAAACATATTAACCAAAATCTCCTTAAGTCATATATTTAGGGGAGTGGAGGAATTGGATAGAACTGAATAAACGTTAAATCTGGATGTAGGGAGAAGGCTGCTTTAAAATGTTATATTAATATATATAAAAGATTAAATGTTAAATTGTAATAATACACTATAAGTTTAGGGGAGGAGAAAAAGGGCAGATTATCGTAAAAATGGGAGTTATAAGAATAATATGCTAAGGGTCAGTATTCTGAGGAGGGAGTAAGGGAAAGGAAAGATATTATGTATGTAATTAGTTATGAAATAGCCTATTGTTGTGAAGAAGTCACAGGGGGGGATGGGTGGTGAGGGGGGGTTAGGGAAGAGGGGGGGAAAAAGGGGGAAAAACTTGTATTTGAAAACTTTTTCAATAAAAAAAAAACATATTAACCAAAATCTATCCTCTAAATCATGTTGGTATACATGAGTACATGAGTGTCTACGTTCACTTTAAAAAGAAGCACTTCTTAAAAAAAAAAAAACAACCACCATCTCTAATTTCACATTACAGGCAAGGGTGTGGCTGGGTGTTCGCAGGGGTTTGGGAGAACCTCTAGCTAAGATTCTGTGCAGTTTGGAGAACCCCCAAATCCCACTCCTAACCCTAACCCTAACCCCTCCCACCTTGCCCCGCCCCTCCCAGAAGTCCCCACGCAGGATGTTATGATGCAGGTAAGTGCAGGGTGCACACGGAGGCTCGGGGAGGGTGAAAAACAGGCCTACTGGAAGTTTGGGAAGGCCGGAAATGAGCCTCTGGAGCCTGGAGAGGCGGTTTTCGCCCTCCCGGAGGCTTGAGAAAAGCCTCCAGAGCCTGGGGATGGGAAGCCCCCCTGCCCCCCCCCCCACCGTGGTATAGGAGGCTGACTAGGCCACGCCCACCATGGTCACTCCCACCCAGCAACCAGGCAGAGAACCCCTTGCTAAAATTTTTAAACCCCACCCCTGAATACAGGTAGTCCTCGACGTATGACTATAATTGGGACTAGAATTTCCATTGCTAAGCAAGACAATTGATAAGCTGGTCACACACGCACACACACACCAATTTTACAACCTTTTTTTGCCATGGTTGTTAAGCAAAACATTGCAGTTGTCAAACGACTCTAGCTTCCCCCATTGGCTTTGCTTGTCAGAAGCTGTCTGGGAAGGTTGCAAATAGAAATCACATGTTCTCGGTACCCTGCAAACATCATAAATGCATATTGGTTACCAAGAGCCCAAATTTGGATCACATGACCATGGGAGATACTGCGATGGTTGCAAATGCAAGGACCAGTCGTAAATCGCTTTGTTCAGGGCTGTTGAAACTTTGAATGGTTGCTAAGAGTTGTAAGTCGAAGATTACTGGTAGGCTGCGAAATCTTACAATTCCATAGATTTCTGAAATAAGCTGCCTGCATGGCTCTCTGAGCACGGGAGAATTATTTTGGGACATGTAAAGACACAATTAGAGCACATTCTTTGAATTTTCTCAAGATGGACAGCTTCAAAACCAAGTTGCTGAATTGCTGATACAAAGTACTCAGCAGTGGGTTGTAGAGGATAAAGGAAGGGGAAGGGGAAGGGAAAGGGAAAGGGGAAGGGAAGGGAAGGGAAGGGAAGGGAAGGGAAGGGAAGGGAAGGGAAGGGAAGGGAAGGGAAGGGAAGGGAAGGGAAGGGAAGGGAAGGGAAGGGAAGGGAAGGGAAGAAGACTGAAAAGAACGAAGCATGAAATAATGAATGTATTCCATGTTGAAAACTAAATTAAATGGAAGCTGGGCAAACCTCTGTATTGGGTGCATAATAAGATTAAAGTTGCTCCCCTCAATAAATTGAACATTGTCCCCAGAATTATAATCTGAACACAGAAAAAACAGCCATAAGTCATTTCCAATGTTAACTCAAAAGCTTTCTTGTGGCAATTCTACTCAAATAAAATTTGTTGAGTCTTCTGGATGTTTTTAGAGACTTGTCTGTTAATAAAACTAAACCATTCTTCTCATCTGATCAGCCCAAGCAGGAAATTAATAGGGTCACAATTAATTCAAAGCACCTTATGTGCTATAAAGGACAGTGCAATAGAAATGTGAAACTGTCTTGAATTTTCTGTCTGGGCAAGGTCACAGATGATTTTTGCAATGGTGTATTGTTAAAACATCTCTCAAAGACCATTGATGGCAAGGCACTGAGACTGGTTAATGAAAATTCTGGACAGAAATGAAATTAATTAAAGAGGAAAGTCTATTACAGAAACAACCACTATAGAAATAAAGGGATTTGCTCCCATTTAGTGGCTGGCCAGGTCATGGACTTTCTATTTAATAGCTAAAATAGCTCTCTCTCAGTCTTTGACATCATCAAAAATTGGGCTGATAGGTCATGATATTTTGAGTATGCTTTTCTTCCCAGAAAAAAATAAGCTTATCAACTAGGTTTAGCTGAGTCAAAGAACTATTCCAAAGAAGCTTAACAGATTAACAGAGTTGGAAGGGACCTTATAGATCATCTAGTCCAACCCCCCGCCTAAGCAGGAGACCCTACACCATTTCTGACAAATGGCAGTCCAATCTTTTCTTGAAAGTCTCAAGTGATGAAGCTCCCACAACTTCTGGAGGCAATTTCTGTTCCATGGGTTGATTGTTTTCTCTGTCAGAAAATGTCTCCTTATTTCCAGGTTGAATCTCTCCTTGGTCAGTTTCCATCCATTATTCCTTGTCTGGCCTTCAGGTGCTTTGGAAAATAGCTTGAGCTCCTCCTCTCTGTGGCAGCCCCTCAAATACTAGAACATTGCTATCATGTCTCCCCTGGTCCTTCTCAAGATAAATTCAGCCAATAATTTGGTGACCTCCCAAAAATCTCCAAAGATATTTTGCAATATCTTTCCCCCAGGAGGGGAGGGAATGGAGATTTTGCAGTGTCCTTCTCCTGGAGTGGGGTGGGAATGGAGATTTTGCAATATCCTTCTCCTGCCATGCCCACCAAGCCACGCCCGCAGAACATTTGGATTTCACCCCAATACAGACATTCACAAGCTTTAATTCTGGAATTTGTATTAAAAATCATTTTAGAAATAACTACCAGGAACAAAATAAATCTAGGTAAGGGAGAGAATAAATAAGCAAGTTGGCAGAACATGTATTTAAATTGACCCCATTGAGTGATCACTTTAAACATTAATTATTTCACATATTTAATTTAATTTAATTTAATTTATATGCCACCCCTCTTTGAAGACTCAGGGCGGCTCACAATACATTTTAAAAAATCATTATAAAAACATTTAAAAATTAAAAACATTAAAAACTCATTCACGCCATTCATGGCCGGATCTCGTCAGATCACAAGAGGGAGATCAACGGCCCGAGGCCTGCCGGACTGTAGCCCTGCACACTTACCTAGGAATAGGTCCTTCTACTAAATTGTGAATAAACAAACATAGAACTGTAGTCTAAGGCTTCCAGTCCTCATTAGAAACATAGCATTTTTTAGAATTCACAAGTTTTGCCTGGGCCTCAACTATTCACTGGGAGTGAATACAGCAATTCTTCTGTTTAGAAAGAAAAGTGGCTTTAAGTACATCAATTATTTGGCCATTTGCATATGTGTTCCTGAACTTGGGGTCCTCACAGCTCGAGATCATTTAATGCAAAAGAGGTATGGCAATCCTGCTTTCCATAAATTGCTATGATAATCCAATTCACAAACAAAATAACTGGGGGTAAGACTTATCAGATATATATTGATGGTCATGCTCATTTGGTTCTATGAGGAAGTTATTTGGTCCATACAGCTTCAGGTTCAAAAGGTTGTTTTATTATTTACAAATATATACATGCATACAATAATGAACCGGGTGTCCTGTTGTATTTTTTTTACCCTAACTGTATGACTCAGATGTTGAGAGGAGAGAGAAATTTACGTGTTGTCTTGCTGAGATATAGTTGAGAGAGAGGGAAAAAGGGGGAAGATATCCAAGTGGTTTCTAGGTAAGAGTCCAATAAGAGAGTTCATTGGCTGATATAGTCACATGTGATGTCTGTAAAGACTTAACCCCTTCTAGTCTCTGGTGCATCATATGCAGGCAATATCTGACAAGACTGAAGGAATTTTGCAGAAGCCGTGAGACTTTTGAACCAGATATGTCTTCCCACTGAATTCAGGTTTGCTAGCTTTAATGTTTCCGTTTCAACCAATGATTCTCCCAAAACCAGGAGGAATCTGATAGCAGCTTTTCCAACTAAAACATTTTATTCAAAGGCTTAAGGTTTTGTCAGCGGCTCCCTGGGTGGCTCAGTGGCTAAGACGCTGAGCTTGTCGATCAGAAAGGTTGGCGGTTCAAATCCCTAGTATAGGTCTCCTGAGTGAGCAGGAGGGTTGGGCTAGAGGACCTCCAAGGTCCCTTCCAACTCTATTACTGTTGTCAGTAGTAACTAATTTCCTGAGATACATAGAGTGGCTACCAGTGTTTCTCATCCTTGGCAACCTGAAGATGTATGAACTTCAACTGCCAGAAATCCCAAGTCCTCATAACTAACTGGGGATCCCAAAGGTGTTTTTTCAAGAGGCAACTGGACTTTCTGGTTTTTCTTTGAAGATGTTTCTCTTCTCATCCAAGAAGCTTCTTCAGCTCTGAAGAAGCTTCTTGGATGAGAAATGAAATGCAGGATTTAATTGAAGGGAGGTGTGGAGGGGGGGAGAGAGTTCATGCAGATACAGGTTAAACAACATCTTATCTCTTAACAATCATGGATCAAAACCTCATTGTTTTGGAGTTGAGATCTTCCAATCAGTAACCTGCATTCAATGGTAGAATTAAATACTTATTTTTTTTCTGTATCAATCACTTTGAAGTCTTCAATAGGTTCTCCTGGGAAGCTGGGAAGCTACAAAGCTCTGATATTGCTTTGTCCTTGTCTTGAGACCTGATGTCAAATTTGGCCTGTGAATTTCTCTTGTTTGTTCTATAGTATTCCTCACCTTATGACTATAATTGAGCCCAGAATTATAGTTATAAGTAGTGCCAGTTCATTAAGCGGGTTGTCACATGACCAACCTGATTTTAAGACCTTTTTTTACAGAGGTCATTAAGCTGTGTGTTGTTGTTTTGCTGGAAACTGGTTGCCAATTTCCCAATTTCCAGCAAAAAGCATCATAAACCATGGTCCGTCCCACAACTGCACTACGCTACATATGGCTATCATTTTGTTCCCCTTGGAATTTCACAAAGCCTACCTGGTTTCTGAAACACAACCGTCTTGTTCCTGATTGAATCCTTTATACTTTATTGCAGGAATTGGGCATGTTTACTTAAATTAAAAGAAGGACTAGGGGTGACGTGATAGCAGTATTCCAATATTTGAGAGGCTGTCACCAAAAAAAGGGGGTTGACCTATTCCTCAAAGCACCAGAAGGCAGGACAAGAAGCAATGGATGGAACCAATCAAAGAAACCCAGAACTGAGGAGAAATTTCCTCACAGAACAATTAATCAGTGGAACAGCTTGCCTCCAGAAATTGTGGGTGCTTAAGAAGAGATTGGACAACCATTTTTCTTAAATGATATAGGGTTTCTGCTTCAGCAGGGGATTGGACTAGAAGACCTCCAAAGTCCTTTCAGCTCTGTTACTGTCGAGCCTCGGTTGGGTCTCGCCATCACTGGGGAGGACGACGAGGAGGGGGCAAGCTGTTGGACTCTCCGGGGGCGTGTCATCAGCTGTTACTCTATTAAATTCACCTCAGTTGCTGAGCTCTCAAAATGTGGTTATGTGATTGTGAGGGGAGAGGTGACTGTTAGAACTTTGAATCTGGGTTGTAAGTATTTTTCTCTCGGTCTGCCATAACTACAAAATGGTCTTTAAGAGGCTGGTTGTAAGTCAAAGACTGCCAGAGGGGCAGAATCCAGAGGGGCATTGCTAACAGATGATGACATATATATTAGAGAAACGCACCTAGGAATTGTACCATGGATTCTCTGCTAGGTTTTATGAGTCTAGCACAAGATATCTGAAAAGATATACTCCATAGATCATGGTAGAGCAATGTCATTGATGTCATTAAGAAACTGTCTGGCAGTTTGAGAAGTGCCATTTATTCCCTGATTGATCAATTATTTTCTTGGTGAAAACACAAGAGTGGTTTGTAGGATCAGGATCAGGACCATACGCTAAGTTGCAGCACAGAAGAATTATTCGATTTCCTCTAAAAATTAAAATACAGGAATGGTTTACCAGGGCCTCCTCAGGCACAAAGAATCAGAAATATATTTTGTTGCAGTTAAGATTCATTGCACCAACCTATACACAAGGAACTAGTCTACTAAAGTTCAAGGCTAAATTGGTGCCAGATAAGAGTCAGCATAATTCAAGAGGGGTTGGATTTGAATTGTTTGTGGCAACATAAGGACTCTAAGCTGATGACACATTTAACTCCACCCCCAGCTCTGCCTAATCTTCTCCTGCATGCCTTTTTTGTGCCGTATGAATTAAATCCTTCATCATTGTCATTACCATGTTGATCTGCATCTGATTTATTCCTTAATCAGAGCCATTTGACATTGACCTGGGCTTATGAAACACAACTTTGCTCCATATCTATCCAGAGTTTAGATTTGGATTATTAAGGGTGAGATCTTTGGGATGAACTATTTAACGGCAGCACCCACAGGAATGTTGCTTTTCAATTTATTTATCAGTTTTGGAAATGTTGATTTTCACCAAAAAATATGGAAATCAGATCTGATTCAACAAAGACAAAAGTGCTTTATTCACTTTGTGGGTAATTGCTTTTGGGATTCTGTTGAATAGAAAATGAAAAGTTTTAAATAGCACTGAGTATTATAAGAGGTTTTTGAACAAATGGTTGATTCTATTTAAAGAGAGAAAGAGAAATGGCAGTGTCCCCTTTTTTTTTTCCAGCGACTGCTTTAGGAATTTTGTCAAGCATGCCCTTAAAATAGAACTTTTTACAAACTATTTTGAAAAATAAAATCCACTGAAGGAGGAAAGACTCCGTAAACAAACCAACCAGCATATTTCCTACCACCAAGACCATCACCTCCACTATCTCTCTTTAGTCACACTTGTCTTTGAACAACATGGAAAATTTATTTCTCAATAGAGATTCCTTAAACTGATATTTATTTGTTTGTTTATTTATTTATTATTTATTTAATCTAACTTTTTTTTTAAAAAAAATGAAATTTTATTGAATTAAGAATATATTACAATTCAAACTATACGGTTCGGCAACGTGTAGTCATATTGTATATTTACAAGTGCGGTATCTAATCAATTATCTAATTAATTATACAGTTTATACAAAAATTCTTATATATGAAATTAATTACTGTTTAATTAAAATATAATAATATATATGATTAACTAATAGTTGTGTATTATTCCTCATGAGTATTAACTTTTGCATTTAATTTCCAACCACCTATACCACAAATCCCAGATCGTGTAAAATTCTGAATCCTCCTTTCCATTTAATACATATGTTAATCTGCACATTTCTGCGCAGTCAAGTATCTTATTGACTATCTGTTCCTCAGTTGGTCCTCTTTTCTCTTTCCAATATCTAGCATAGGAGAGTCTAGCAGCTGTAACAATATGAATAATCAAATATTTCTTGTCCTTACAAAATGTTCATTTTAGGAGATAGATTTCCGGCAGAAAATTAATATCCTCATGTAATATTTCTTGGATCCATTTTTGTATTTTTTTCCAAAACTTCCTCGCTTCCGGACACGTCCACCACATGTGATAGAAGGTACCTTGGTGGTGGCCGCATTTCCAACACTTGGGGCTTGCATTTAGCAATTCTAGATGGTGCTAAGTACCATCTATATAGCATCTTATACTGATTTTCCTTATAGGTTGTTGCTCTCGTCAATTTAAGATTGCTATTCCATATTTCTTCCCAGTCATCAAGATTTATCTTTGATTCGATGTTTTTCCCCCAAGCGATCATTTGGTCTTTCTTGGGTCTTGTCTTTGAAAATATTTCACTTCTCCTCCTATTTCCTAGAACCGAAGAAGCTTCTTGGATGAGAAGCGAAATATTTTCAAAGGAAAAACCCAAGAAAATCCAGTTGCCTTTTGCAAAAAGCATCTTTGAGGCAACCATGACTTGGATGATTGAGAATCCCCATAGAGACCTGCTTTTTATGTGCGTCACACACATGTAACACACATGGAAATGAGACAGAGCTTCCATCATACCATCACAGCCATCGTCTTGTCTTTCGTGACCACACTGCACAAAACGCTGGTTTTGCATTCTTTACTGAATAGAATAGAATAGAATAGAATAGAATAGAATAGAATAGAATAGAATAGAATAGAATTCTTTATTGGCCAAGTGTGATTGGATACACAAGGAATTTGTCTTTGATGCATATGCTCTCAGTGTACATAAACAGAAAAGATACGTTTGTTGAGAATCATAAGGTACAACACTTAATGATAGTCATAGGGTACAAATAGCTACAGTAGGCGTGCATGATATACTTTACTGTTTCATTTAGTTCACTCACACACGCGCGCACACACACACACACAAATAAATGTGGAAGAGTTAGAGAAAGAAGGAGTAGGAACATGCATGACAGTATCATAGTTCCAGGTAGATATTTGGAGTTGTAAGAAATACAATGTAATGGTAGCATTTCCAAAGCCATACAATGTTATGATGGATTGCTTTTGCTTTTACGTTCTGTGGTGAGGGCACGAACAACAAAACCTATGCGTCAGCTGGGCCCTCCCACCCAACCCCAGCGTTATTCTTACCTTTTATTTGGCCCCACCCCCAATCTATTGCTGCCTCCTGAGTCCCAGCTGATGGGCTAGAAGGAAAAAAACTGTTTAAACTCTTGCCACGGGGCTTCAAAGGGCCGCCCTACAGCTGATCAGTGTTAAAAGGCAGTGTGGTGTTAGACTGGTGCCTCCAAAAACAAATGAGTAGACCGGGGCCTCCAAAAACAAAGGATAGACCAGTGCCTCCAAAAACAAATGAGTAGACTGGTACAGCTCTGCAAGCAATTAAAAGCCTGGTAGACCAGTACCTCTGCTAAATTTATTTATTTACTGTTTATTTATTTGTTCGATTTATATGCCGCCCTTCTCTGGAGACTCAGGGCAGCTTACAATACATTAAGCAATAGCCTTCATACTTTTATATATACCTGCTTAGTAGGGCTTTTGCCCCCCACCCCCAAGCGATGTTCTTTTTTTATACAAAGTCAGCTTATTGCCGCCACAATCCGGGTCCTCATTTTACCTACCTCGAAAGGATGGAACACTGAGTCAACCTTGAGCCTGGTGAGATTTGAACTTGCAGTAATTGCCGGCAGCTGGTGTTACTTAACATCACTTTAGTCTGCTGCGCCACCAAGGCTCACATGACCATCAAGCCATGCCCACAAAATAATCCACACCCACAGAACCAGTAGTAAAAAAAATTAGAACCCACCCCTGGCTTGTATCCTTACAATTTATATTGATATTGTTTCCTGATTGCTAATTTGTACCCTATGACTATCATTAAGTGTTGTACCTTATGATTCTTGATGAACATATCTTTTCTTTTTATGTACACTGAGAGCATATGCACCAAGACAAATTCCTTGTGTATCCAATCATACTTGGCCAATAAAAATTCTATTCTATTCTATTCTAAATAGAAAATAAGAAATATAATTAGGTCAGCTTTCCTTGGGTACGCAGGACAACCTTACCACTTAGTGCTGCTCCTTCACACTCTGGATGAAACAAGATTGTGATAAGTCGATCTTATAGATGGAGTGGGACAGGCATCCCTGCTTAGAAAGCTAATGGTACGTATGTCATAATGCCATTGTGTAATTCTCTTGAATTAAATAATTTGCATGATGGTTTATTGAGACCTGAGAGGTCATCAAGGCTTGAACTGAACACACATGTGGCCTTGAACTGGGATAAAGTAACCTTGATGATATGATAAAGGGAGACAGTTTGATATGGTGGTTAAGACATCAGGCCTTAACCAACCAGGAGACGGTAAATTCTAGTCCCATTTTAGGGACAAAGCCAGCTGGGTGACCTTGGGCCAGTCACTTTCTCTCAGCCCTAGGAAGCAGACAATGGCAATCCACATCTGAAAAACCTCGCCAGGAAAACTCCAGACAGACTCCGCGAATCGAGCACGATTTAACGGGAGAAAACAACACCTGATAATAATCGTCTACAAATTTCCAGGCACATCGGTGCAAACCCCATGGAAGAAACCCTGCACGAACAACAAAACCTATGCGTCAGCCAATTCTACGCCCTGCAAAAAAAAAAACCCCACCACCTCCCTTCGAAAGTCTTGAAACCTAATTAAAAAGCTTTGTCCCTTATTTGCAGAAGATCTCATTATTTATGCTCGGAGAGAGGACCGGAATACCACTAATAAAATCAGCCCTCCCTCTGGCCAGCCCGGCAATTACAGTGTGAATTGCCGGAGAGGATTAAATGGAGGGCTCTCTGGGTTGGAAGGGGAAAATGATAAGCCCAAACTCAAGAGCAGTAAAAACAGCTGTTTGGACTCTCTGCACCTGCTAGTGAACAGGCTAGGTTTTTTTTGCCTCCAGACCTAAACAAGCTATTGTCTGTAACTCCCGCCTCCTTTTTCATGGAGACTCCCAAGCTAAGACTTGAAAAGCCCACCCCTGCCTTTCCACTCCAAGTTGTGCTTGAACAAAAAAAAAAAAAAAATCTAGTAAAAGAAGCTCATCTAAAGAAGAGAACCCTTCTCTCAAGGAGACCTGGACTCAAGAACTCAACGTAGGTCCATCAAGTGGGGGAGATGAGAGCCCCCCCACCCCCACCCCCAACTCTCCTGTTTTTAATTCAGAGGCAAAAGACGACGCTGGATCTAATCTCGGCCAACTTTCGAGGCACACAGGCGAAGGGGAAGAAGCCTCATGAATGAAAAGAAAGGGGACAATTCCACCACCTACCCCCTCCCCATTTCATGCTTCTAAGTCCTGCCAATCAACCTAAAAACTCAACCCAACGTTGGGAGAATAGCAATGAGAGCCTCCCGACAATCAAGCACACTTTTTTTAAAAAAATAAAAATAAAATCTGTTTGAAGATGCAGAAACTTTTGCAGGCATCTCCACTCGCCAACTAAACTGGAGCTTAATTAGAGTGGGAGGGAGAAAGAAAGGAAAGAAAGAAAGAAAGAAGGAACGAAAGAAAGAAAAACTTGGGTTGGGAGAAACTTAAGAGGATTTTTAATTAGTCCACATGGGAAGGTTGTGGGTTTTTTTGTTTTGTTTTTAATTAGGTGGCTGAGCTACAACCTTCATTTGAAAGCCAAAGTTTGTAACTTTGCAAAACCTGGACGCAACTTTCTCTCTCTCTTTTTTTTTTTATTTTTTTTCTACAGCGTACTCGTCAGCTGCTTGTCTCAAAAACATATTGAACAGAGCTTGAGTGTACAGGCCATTCCAAAGAAGATGGACTAAGAAGCTTTTAAATATATATATACGTATACCGATGCCAAAATATGAAGTGGCATAACTAATTAGCTTTGAAGGCTGTGCAGCTGCATCCACTAAATAGATGCAAGAGCCAATCTCCTATTATGTGCAGACTTTCTTGATGTTGAGCAACAAATGTGCACCTAAAAAGGAGGGCTTAGGTGGAAACCCAAACAATTGCAGGGTTTTCTGAACCTCACAATCCAGATGTGCGATGAAGTTTTAACTCCTATGAACCTTATCATTCTGGACAACTGACATAAACCTATGTGGTTCAAGAGACATGTGCATAATCAGAAGTGAAACTAGGAAACATCTGTGGCTAAAAAAATCTCCCAGCAATCACAAAAAACGAAACTTTGCACATAGAAGAGTCTTGTTGCCAGGAATAGATTTCTTTAAAAATAGAGATGAAGCCAGAAATATTTTTATTAGGGATACTTCCAGGGACTTAAGATAAAAAAAAATACAATACTTAATTATACATATTACAACAGCGGCAAGAATAATATTCGCACAAAATTGGAAAAATAATAATATACCAACGGAAGAAAATTTGATTAGACAAGTTTTGGAGTGTGCAGAGATGGACAAACTTAGAAAAGAAATGCAAGAAAAGGAGGAAACAGAATATTTTATGGTATGGGAGAAATGGTATGAATGGTTAGAGGAGAGGGATAAAAGGCAAGAAAAGAGTAAAGGAGGAAGATATAGGAGTTGAAATGCAGTAACATACGAACAGAAATCGAACGGACACAGAATGTATGATCGCTGTTGAGTACAGTGTTATCTTTATGTATATAAACCAATATTAGAACTATATGTATAAAGGGCAAATTGAAGTAAGGGAGAAAAATGGATATGTAAGAAATGTTTACTGATGCGAAATTGTTGAAAAGAAGAAAATTGTAAAGATTTCTTTTTTGTTTTTTGTTTTTAAAAACTGTTTAATAAAAATTATTTTTAAAAAAATTAAAAGGTCATTGTAGGATTGCAAAAATAAATTTTCAATAGCACCTTTGATTGGAAGAATGACTCTAAGCCCCAGGTCATTAGAAAATAAACAATAGAGAATAAATATTATCTTTTAAAAAAATGTTTTGCCCAGAAAAATAAGTAGACAAAGAATGCCCCTTAAAAACACGGGTATTGTCAAAAAAAATCAAGATGGTGGCTGAAACATACATTCAAAGGGGTGAAGATATATTCATACAATCCTTTTTTTTCCAGTATGTCTATGGAGATTCTCAGTCATCCAGGTCATGGTTGTCCCAAAGGTGCTTTTTCAAGAGGCAACTGGACTGTCTGGGGTTTTTTTTAAAGACGTTTCACTTCTCATCTGAGAAGCTTCTTCAGCTCTGACTGGATGGTGGAAAATGGAAGGATTTATGTTCCTTGCAGATAGCTGGTCATTTGCATCCTTTTAAAGGGTCGTTGAGGCCACTTGGCAGTTTATCTGTGTCCTCGGGGTCACCTGAGCAGTGCAAATGGGTGTGGAGCCTTCTTGGAACTGCTGAAAGGACTGTGTTGTAGACTGGAGATAGATGACAGAGGGTGAGCGTGGTTATCCAACATCTTCTTAAAAACTTCCAGTGTTGGAGAATTCACACCTTCTGGAGGCAAGTTGTTCCACTAATTAATTGTTCTGTCAGGAAATTTCTTCTTAGTTCTAGGTTGCTTCTCTCCTTGATTAGTTTCCACCCATTGCTTCTTCTCCTGACCTCAGATGCTTTGGAGAATAGCTTGTCTCCTTCTTCTTTGTGGCAGCCCCTGAGATATTGAAACAGTGCTACCATGTCTACCCTGGTCCTTCTTTTCATTAAACTAGACATACCCAGTTCCTGCAACTGTTCTTCATATGTTTTAGCCTCCAGTCCCCTAATCATCTTTGTTGCTCTTCTCTGCACTCTTTCTAGAGTCTCCACATCTTTTTTACATCATGGTGACCAAAACTGGATGCCGTATTCCAAGTGTGGCCTTACCAAGGCATTATAAAGTGGTACTTCATGTAATCTTGATTCTATCGCTCTGTTTATGCAGCCTAGAACTGTGTTAACTTTTTTGGCAGCTGCCGCACACTGCTGGCTCATATTTAAATGGTTGTCCACTAGGACTCCAAGATCCCTCTCACAGTTACTACTATTGCGTGAGGTACCACATATATTGGACCTGTGCATTTTTTTTTAAATTTGATTTATATGCCGCCCTTCTCTGGAGACTCAGGGAGGCTTACAATGCGTTAAGCAATAGCCTTCATACTTTTGTATATTTATACAAAGTCAGCTTATTGCCCCCACAAACTGGGCCTCATTTCACCTACCTTAGAAAGGATGGAAGGCTGAGTCAACCTTGAGCCTTGGAGAGATTCGAACCAGCAGTAAATTGCAGGCAGCTGTGTTAATAACAGGGTGCGTAGACCACTGTACTATCAAGGCTTTGTTTTCCTTGCCTAAATGTAGAACCTTACTTTTTTCACCATTGAATTTCATTTTGTTAGATAGCGCCAGAGGTGGGTTTCAGCAGGTTCTGACAGATTCTGGAGAACCGGTAACGGAAAGTTTGAGTAGTTCAGAGAAAATCCCACCTCTGACTGACCCCACCCCCATCTATTCTCTGCCTCCCGAGTCCCAGCTGATCAGGAGTGAATGGAAAATTTACAGTATCCTTCCCCTGGAGTTGGGAAGAAATGGAGATTTTACAATATCCTTTCCCTGCCATGCCCACCAAGCCACACCACACCCACCAAGCCACGCCCACAGAACCGGTAGTAAAAAATTTGAATCCCATCACTGGATAGCACCCAATGTTCAAGTCTGTCAAGATCCTTCAGTATCTTAAGCCTATCTTCCGGAGTGTTGACTATTCCTGCTAGCTTGGTGTTGTCTGCAAATTTGATGAGTTCCCCATCTATCCCCTCATCCAAATCATTTATGAAGATGTTGAAGAGTACTGGGCCTAAAACAGAGCCTTGGGGTATCCCATTGCATACTTCCCTCCATGTAGATACAGTTTCATTGAGGACTACACGTTGAGTGCGGTTGGTCAGCCAGTTACAAAACCACCTGGTGGTGATGCTGTCTAACCCACATTTTTCTATTTTATCTAGTACTAGGCTATGATCTACTTTATCAGATGCCTTATTGAAGTCCAAGTAAATTATATGGACAGCATTCCTCTGGTCCACTAATTTTGTCACTTTGTGAAAGAATGCAATAAGATTAGTCGGGCATGATCTGTTTTTGACAAACCCATGTTGGCTTTTGATTATTACTTTGTTTGCTTCTAGGTGTTTGGTGATTCGTTGCTTGATTATCTTTTCCAGAATCCTCCCTGGTATTGAGGTCAGGCTGATAGGTCTGTAGTTTCCTGGACCTATTTTTTTTTCTTTTTTTGAAGATGGGAACTACATCAGCTAGGAAGTGGGAGACCATGAATTCAAGTCTCATATTAGCATGAAAGTTGGCAGGGTGACTTTGGGCCAATCACTAGGAGACGGTGAGTTCTAGTCCTGCCTTAGCCATGAAAGGCAGTTAGGTGACTATGGGCCAGTCAATCTCTCTCAGCCCAACTCATCCCATCAACTTGTTGTTGTGGGAAAAATAGGAGGAGACAGACGTGTTGGATATGTTTGCTGCCTTGAGTTATTTGTAAAAATAATAAAGGTGGGATACAAATAAATAAATAAAAATAAAAAATTATGCTCGTTCCACATTTATTATTTGGGAATATGGATTTCTATCATCTCTCAGTTTCTTTGCCTTTTTTTTTTTCTTCTTTTATGCTGCAGAAGGTTCAGGGAACTCTTAGTAGATAAATACAATTTCATTTCTTTACCTTTTCAAAATAAAACTTGACAAGTTCTTTTCCTTCCACCCAAAAGGAGATCTTCTGATATGGATGAAGTACAGTAGGAGAGGGACGTCTGGCACTTCACTTGTTGGAAAAGAATGCTCTTTAATTTCGATGTTTAAGATTTTCAAGTAAGTCGCGTTGAGCATTGCCGTTATCCTGAGAGGAGATGCTTGAAACATCGCTTTGCATCTTTGTAATTAGTTTTAGAGTCCTGAAAAAGTCAAGCAGCATTTCAACAATTACTTTCCTTTTTCCTTTCTGTTGAAAAAAAAAAAAGGACCAAAAACAAAGGTTCAAGGTATACATCTTCCAAACAGCTTTATGTAATCAATAGACAGAATGAAGTATTTCAACATACTTTCATTTGTGTCTCAGATGAAAAACAGCTTTGAGGAGCAGAGAAAATGATGTTCTTAGAATAACAGAGTTGGAAGGGACCTTGGAGGTCTTCTAGTCCAACCCTCTGCTTAGGCAGAAAATCCTACACCACTTCAGACAAATGGTTATCCAACATGTTCTTAAAAAACTTCCAGTGTTGGAGCGTTCACAATTTCTGGAGGCAGGTTGTGCCACTGATTAATTGTTCTCACTGTCAGGAAATGTCTCCTTAGTTCTAGGTTGCTTCTCTCCTTGATTAGTTTCCACCCAGTGCTTCTCGTCCTACCTTCAGGTGCTTTGGAGAATTGCTTGACTCCCTCTTCTTTGTGGCAGCCCCTGAGATTTTGGAACACTGCTATCATGTTTCCCCTAGTCCTTCTTTTCATTAAACTAGACATATCCAGTTCCTGCAACCGTTCTTCATATGTTTTGGCCTCCAGTCTCCTAATCATCTTTGTTGCTCTTCTCTGCACTCTTTCTAGAGTCTCAACATCTTTTTTACATCGTGACGACCAAAACTGGATGCAGTATTCATATCTTTTAAAATTCTTTAGATGATCGTTCAGGCCAATATGGTAAAATGGGTGCAAAATTTCAACTTCCAAATGACTTCAACCAATGGTCTACTGCACATCGAGTCAAAATAACCTGGAAAGAAAATTCAGAGACACACAAATATACAACAGAAATATCAGCCTGGCATGTTGAAGACAAACTCCTTTTGTTTGCACTACCATTTGAAATTGCCATAAATTGCTAGTCTTCTGTTCAGGGAACATATAATCTGCAAGTTCCTTTCTGGGGCTTTACATTTCCCTCTAATGATTAAAATTGTCTTTGTATCATAGGAGACATCAAAACAGAATTAACATTACTTAAACAAATTTTAAAAAAGGAAAAGCCTCTAAACTGTTCCTCCAGGGAATTCAAAACAAGCCTTATTTACATGTTACACACGTCAACATTGGTACCTCAGCTTCTCCCACATATTAAGGCTTGTCCTCAAATTATCCAAGATCTGCTGCAAACAAAATTTGGGACAAATTTCAGCCACTGAATCACAACCTTTGCTTTAGATTTGTTATTCTCAAAGACCAAACTAATATCTCCCTCCCTCATTACTCATTAAAAGGAAAATGTCCTTCGTGTTTCTACCTACAATCTCATTAACCATTCTATTCAAATAGATTTCATTCAGTTAGTTGACAAGGATGAAGATACTTAATGTTATCATTTGAATCCAACCTGATCTTGAATGAAAGCAAAAAAGAAAAAAGAAAGAAAGAAAATGACTACTCTAACTACCATCTTCATTTTTATACATCCTTTTTTTCTGGAAAAACTTAATTATTATTATTAACATAATAGACAATAACTCCTTCCTAAAAATATAAATGCTGCTCTGGATTTACATCACTGTTACTTATGGAAAAATAGGCTAAAATGACACCAGATCTCTTTGTGCTGATGGTATTTCCATCATTTTCTATTTCCAGGTGAGGAAGCTAATTTCTCAGTCATGAGTTTATGGCAAGTCTGTGCTGTTAAAGCTCAAGATTCCTGCTGCCTAAACAATGAATAATCTGAGGAGCTATTTAAAGGGAAATTTGAAACTACACATTTCCAATATAACTTTGGACAGTCATATGGTTTTTTTTTTTTGTTTGTTTGTTTTTTTTTTGGCACTCCAAAAACCTTTTGGAAATTTCAGTCCACATTTTGTTTCCAAGAAAGAGATGTAAAAAGATTCATCCAAGCTCAAATAATTTGAAATACACCTATGCCGGAAGCCAAGAGTTTCTTCCTACATACCTATTCGCTCAGTGAGTAAATCCCTTTTGAGTAAGCAACTTTATGCAAAGTGGAACAAGAAATCAAAGAAATAGGACACCAAATAAAATAAAGGATAAATGGGATTAGAAAAGGAAAGGAACTAGAGTTATTAAGTTAAATCAAATTTATATCAACACCACGGAATATCAGAGTTGGAAAGGACCTTGAAGGTTTTCTAGTCCAACCCCTTGCTCAAGCAGGAAACCCTATACCCGTGATGGTGAACCTATGGCACGTGTGCCATAGGTGGCACGTGGAGCCATATTGGTGGGCACACGAGCTCAGCTCTGTTTTCGGGCCTTCTGGGCTCACCAGAAGTAGGGAAACAGGCTGTTTCCAGCCTCCAGAGGACCTTGGGGGGTAGGGAAGGCTGTTTTCACCCTCCTCAGGCTCCTGACAAATGGTTATCTTCTTAAAAACCTCCAGTGTTGGAGCACCCACTTTGCAGAAATTGGGATTTTTCTAGTCTAGTGAAAAGAAGGACTAGGGGTGACATGATAGCAGTGTCCCAATATTTGAGGAGCTGCTACAAAGAAGAGGGGGTCAACCTATTCTCCAAAGCACCAGAAGGCAAGACAAGAAACAGTGGATAGAAACTAATCAAGGAGAGAACCAACCTAGATCTAAAGAGAAATTTCCTTACTGAAAACAATTAACTAGTGGAATGGCTTGCCTTCAGAAGTTGTGGGGCTCCATCACTGGACGTATTAAGAAGAGCCTGGATAGCCACTTATCTGGAATGATATAGTGTCTCCTGGTTGAGCAGGGTATTGCATTAGAAGATTTCCAAAATGCCTTCCAACTCTGTTATTCTGTTTAGTTTTTTTCTTTTCAAATTATGTCCATTTTCCTCTTGACAGTATAAAAAATTATCTTTCCCACATTCAATACTTCTCACCATCCTTGTATACTGTACTTCATTTTCTAAGATCATAAATAATCAAATAAACACTTTTAAATTTACATTTATTCCTTTATCATGTGTCATTATGATCAGATTTATACTTAAATCATGTATTTAGAACAGACGTTTTCCCTTCTGAATTACATTTATTCATAATGCTGCACAATTTTTCCAAAAACTCAAATCTGATTTTTCTATTGTCAACAGTCACTAGAATGCAACACACAACTATTCCCAACCTATGGGTTCCTTCTTTGTAATGTTTCCTCAACAATTAACTAGATGACACCAATTCTTACTTTTTAGCCTTTTCATTCATAATTAAAACTGTACTCTGCATATATTCATCAATTGCATTCATCAATTGCATTCCACCTATTACACTTTGCTCTTTCACGAACACACAAAATATTATTTTTCTTTCTTTAATCCCATTTAATAATTCATGCTTAGTACCATTTTGTCCTCTAGGAACCTAACAGGTCATACTCTTCCCTATGTCACAATCATAGCGTAGATATTTATCTCCACTACCCATTAGATCTAGTGCATAATATAATAGTGATTTTTAGTAGAAATAGACTATTTTCTTATCACAGCTACTTTTGCAAGAACAAAAGCAGGGAGTTTTAGTAAATTTGGCCAACAATATCCAGCTTTAGTTCAAACCAGGGGTGAAATCCAGCAGGTTCTGACAGGTTCTGGAGAACCGATAGCAGAAATTTTGAGCAGTTTGGAGAACCGGTAAATACCACCTCTGACTGGCCCCGCCCCCATCTCTTCTCTGCCTCCCGAGTCCCAGCTGATCGGGAGGAAATGGAGATTTTGCAGTATCCTTCCCCTGCCACGCCCAGCAAGCCACACCATGCCCAGCAAGCCACGCCCACAGAATCGGTAGTAAAAAAAATTTGGATTTCACCCCTGGTTCAAACATAACATATTCTAGAAATAATTTGCTTGCCCTTCATTCTCTTGCCTACTGGCCGTGGCGATGCTCAATAATACAGATCGTGGTTGTCCCAAAAGTGCTTTTCAAAAATCAACTGGACTTCCTTGGTTTTTGTTTTTTTCCTTGAAAACGTTTTGTGTGTCATCCAAGAAGCAGAACAGAAGAAGCTTCATGGATGAGAAGTGAAATGTCTTCAACGAAAAAAACAAGAAAATCTGATTGCCTTTTGAAAAATCAGCTTTGAGTTCTTTTGTCTAGGTTCCACCATCCAGGAGACACCTAAAGCATATTGACTAAAGGCACTCAAGGTGACCCCACAGAAGTAAATTGTGACCAAAATAATCAATGTATTGTGGGTATTTAATGCACCCCCAAATCCCATTCCTTAGAACAGCACACCTGTGGGAACACATGAATTGCTGTTGCTAAGGAAACCTTCCTTATTCAAGAACCTTTGTTACCAAGGTTACAGCTCCGACTTGTTCTTGAAGCACCATTGATTGATCTACCTGAAGACCTCTTCCCATGCGATGAAATAAAAGTTTCCATCACAAATATTACCTCTTTATATCCTAAAAATACATTGCCGTTGAAAAAAAATCTATTCATTCGTTGGAACTTGTTAAATTTTCTCTCCCGTGGGGAAGGCGATGGTGAATCTTGGTTAAACCAGGAGCCAAAAAAAAAAAAAAAAGGATAAAACCGCATAAAATGGTGGAAGACTAAAGAACACTTTAAGTGTTCTATGAAAAATGGTGTTTGTTAGTTGAAAGTGTACTTTGATGTAGCACCACACTGTGCTTCGTGGATGAAGAGAAGGATCTTTAAAGACAATATTGCTGGGAAGAATCCACCAAGTGAGTCTATAGTTTGAATTAGTACGGTAATCCCACATGGATCAGTCGGCACAGAACAGTGGTGATTAAAGGAGAGAATAAAATACGAAATGTGTACATTTGAGAGAGAATGAGAGAGAGAAATAGAAATTTACAGCTATAGAAATATATAGGTTTTTCTTACAATGTGAGCAACAATCACCTCTAACTTTGTCAATCATTGTCCTTTAGAAACCATGGTTGTCTTCTCCTTTGGAGGTCCAGCTGCCCTCCTCTTTCATCTGAAGCTCTCCAATGGCTACAGCATCGATTGTGTGAGCCAAGAAATAATATAAGGCTCTACTGGTTCTTGAGGTCATAAGTAGAAACCAGGATAAGAAAGGGTCTAATCTCAGACCACGTTCTTGAAAATGTGAAAAATTGCTTCTTTCAATAAAGAAAGGACTTCTGACTTCTGGGAGCTGCAGATTTTTGCTCAAGTTTAGCTTGTTAACAAGATGCCAGAAACTTTATCCCGTTTTCTCCATACATGGTTATCTTTCAACTGGTATAATCCTGCCCAACCAAGAGATGTGTGCAATGTTAAGAACTGATTTTAATCAGGCTGGTAACATTTTGCACCAAAACTATGGTTTGACTACTGCCCTGGAAAAATTAGCACACTGTTTTATAAAGCAATCTTCCCCAGTCTTAAGACTTCCTCAACATCATCAGCAACTTGAAGAGCAGAGCATAGTGATAGTTCCCTACCAACATATCCAGATGCCACCAAACATCTATTGTAATTTTGAATGGTTGCTAAGCGACCAGTCATTGAATGAGGACTATCTGTAGATGTAATACAGGAAGAAGAGATCATTTGTTGTAATTTAAGAGATGATGGACATTTACTAAAATAGCTTACACTTGTTGTAATGAAGATGGGAAGTCATTTCTTCATACATTTTTTACTTTTCTTTCTTGGTGTTGATGACTTCTCTGTTCTAAGCCCACACAGACTTCAGAGGATAATTAGAACTGCAGAAAAAACAATTACTACCAACCTGCCTTCCATTGAGGACCTGTATACTGCACGAGTCAAAAAGAGGGCTGTGGAAATATCTACAGACCCCTCGCATCCTGGACATAAATGGTTTCAACTCCTACCCTCAAAACGACGCTATAGAGCATTACACACCAGAACAACTAGACACAAAGACAGTTTTTTCCCGAACGTCATCACTCTGCTAAACAAATAATTCCCTCAACACTGTCAAACTATTCACTAAGTCTGCATTACAATTACTATTAATCTTCTCATCATTCCTATCACCCATCTCCTCCCACTGGTGACTGTATGACTGTAACTTGTTGCTGTATCCTTACGATTTATATTGATTGTTTTTTAGTATGATTTGATTGCTTATTTGTATTCTATGACTGTCATTAAGTATTGTACCTTATGATTCTTAATGAATGAATCTTTTCTTTCTTTGTACACTGAGAGCATATGCACCAAAGACAAATTCCTTGTGTGTCCAATCACACTTGGCCAATAAAGAATTGTATTTTATTGTACCTCAATCCTAGTCATGTAACCCACAGCAGAAAGTACTGTATTTTAGATGCACTTTTTTCCCTCCTAAAAGAGGCTGAAAATTTGGGTGCGTCTTATACTCCGAATGTACCAGCGATGGGTTGTCCCTGGTTCTGACCGGTTCTATAGAACCAGTAGTAAAACTGGGCACGTGCGATCCCATTGCGAACCGGTTATAAAGATAAGTAGAACTCACCCTTGGAATGTACCCTGTTTCCTGAAAATAAGACATCCCCCAATAATAAGCCCAATCAGGCTTTTGAGCACATGCTCTAAAATAAGCTTCCCCCAAAAAATAAGCCCCCCCCCCGAAAATATTTAAACACAGAGCTGGAAATCACGTAAAACAGCAAGAGGAGCCCCATCTTGCTCCACGCATCCAGAAATAATAAGACCTCTCTGAAAATAAGGCCAAGCGCTTATTTCAGGGTTCAAAAAAATATATGATAGGGTCTTATTTTCAGAGAAATATGTTATTTTTTTCAGCTCTAACAAGGCCCTAGCGAGTGAAGCGATCTCCGTGGTTTGCCTGCTTTTCTCATTGCTTCTCTCTCCAAACATCAGTTGTGCTTTAGAAACTGTTTTTTATCCCCAAGCAGGGGATAAAAACCAGCAAACTAATGTGCTGAAGATGACCAGACAAAGGACGCTAGCCAGATGAATACCTGGTAGGCAGATTTTTTTTTTCCTATTTTCCTCCCCCAAAACTAAGCTGTGTCTTATACTCCGGTGCATCTTATATAGTGATGGGTTGCCCCCGGTTCGCACTGGTTCTATAGAACCGGTAGTAAAACTGGCGGAGGCTCCGCCCACCAACCCCGATGTCATCAAAATGCTTCAGTGCATGCGCAGAAGAGCACGCGCGTACACGAGCGAAGCAAGCATGTGCGCGTGGCCCCGCTGAGAACCGGTAGTAAAGGTAAGTAGAACCCACCCCTGATCTTATACTCCAAAAAATATGGTATGCAACAGACCCAGGGCACACCTATGCACTAACCTATACAGATGCAACCTCAGGGAGAACAGAAACGCACAAACATTATTACATACTGACACAACATGTTACAAGTAGTCCTCAGTTCGATTAGTGACCATTCAAAGTTACGATGACGCTGGAAAAAGGTGACCTTTCTTGCTACAGTTGTTAAGTGCATCATTGCAGCTGTTGAGTTAGTAACACAGTTGTTAAGTGAATCTGGCTTCCCCATTCTGACTTTGCTTGTCAGAATTTCGCAAAAGCTGACCACATGGCTCCAGGAGACTGCAACGGTCATAAATATGAATCAGTTGCCAAGTGTTCAAATTTTTATCATGTGGCCGTGGAGATGCTGCAATGGTCTTAAGAGTGAAAAATGGTCATAAGTCACTTTTTTCAGTGCCCTTATTTCGAACAGTCGCTGAATGAGTTCTCGTAAATGGAGGACTACCTGTAGATCGTATCACAGCTCCTGTGATGTATATGAGCTTTTATCTGCCAATTAAATTAATCTCTCCTGAGTGCAATTTGCTACTTTGGGGGATAAAGTTTCACGCAACCAGACCGATGAATTTCCTTTCTTTCTAGCCCTGGCACATTCGGTCTCTCTATCTGGAGATCAAAGCTCCCTCTAGAAAGTTGGTAAATAGAATATTCCAGCTTTGATGCAAGCATGACTCCCCCCTTGAACACCTACACCACGAGAGGGACGTGTTTCTTTTTGGCAAATCCATGTAATAGACACGCAACTCCGTCCACTGAACAATGACTGGCAAAGAAGGGCAGATTTCAGAGAGGACTTAATGAAAATATTTCCCTTTGTTCTTTCTTAGCACTCTTACGGGGCTTTTTCTGGCGGTGATGAAGGATCTGTTTTCTCCTCCTCCCTCTATCTTTCCCCCTCCCTTTACAACTCCCACAACTTCTAAACTAGACTTTCCAAAAAGCAGGTAACCTATAACCAAATCCATTGTGATGCTAAAGAGTTCTCTTTAGCTGGATAGCCTACGATTCCTTACGATGACCTTTCACTCCTGGGAAGTCATTTTAAATTCAATCCACGGTAAAGAGGGGGAGGAAAAAAAATATCCCGCGAATACATTGGCTGCGAAAGGTCACAAGTGAACCGTGTTTTGATGGTATCTGCCGCTTTGGTGGCTTTGGTTCCCAATATACATGAGCATCAAGGAAACCTGAATTGTCTCTTTGTCTCACCAGACAAGGAGCCTGAGAAAACAGCATATGGGAAAAGATACTGAGTGAAAAAGGACCGAGGTGGAAGGGAGAGGATGGGATTTTTTTGGGAGCGGGGGGCTCCCAAGGTCCATAACTGAGAACCCTTGGTAGAAGACTTGCTAGAGGGCAAACGATAGCTGGGCACTTTTGGGAAGAATGAGAAGGTGACAATAGAAGAGAATATATCCGGGAATTGCGCAGCCGGTGTCCAAATGAAATCAGAGACGCTGACACAAACTTGTAGTTTTAGAATAGAATAGAATTCTTTTATTGGCCAAGTGTGATTGGACACACAAGGAATTTGTCTTTGGTGCATATGCTCTTAGTGTACATAAGGATAGTAAAATACATTCATCAAGAATAAAAAGATGCAACACTTAGTGATAGTCAAGGTTACTAATAAGCTATCAAATCGTACTAGGAAACTAATAAAAACAATATAAATTGAAAGATACAAGCAATATGGTTATAGTCATAAGTGGGAAGAGATAGATACTAAGAAGAAAGAGAAGAATAATAGTAATACAGTCTTAGTAAATTATTTGACAGTGTTGTGGGAATTAGTTGTTTAGCAAAGTGATGGCATTCGGGGGCGGGGGGGTGGACTGTCCTTGTGTCTAGTTGTTCTGGTGTGCAGTGCTCTGTAGAGTCTTTTTGAGGGTAGAAGTCGAAACAATTTATGTCCAGGATAAATATTTTCACAGACCTCTTTTTGACTCGTGCAGTATACAGGTCCTCAATAGAAGGCAGGTTGGTAGCCATTGTTTTTTCTGCAGTTCTAATTATCCATCAAAGTCTGTGTCTGTCTTGTTTGGTTGGTTGGTTTGGTTAATAAACATATTATTATATTTATATGAATAAATATATTTTACAACAATATATCCAACAAATTAGATAGTCAGGGAAAATAGGAGCATCCTGAGGTAAATCACAGAGCACACAGGGTGCGCAGAAGAAAAAGGCAGGGGAAAAGGGAAACTCCC
This sequence comes from Arizona elegans, assembly GCA_022577455.1. Lineage (NCBI taxonomy): Eukaryota > Metazoa > Chordata > Lepidosauria > Squamata > Colubridae > Arizona > Arizona elegans. The sequence continues at coordinate 11,638,495 of JAKOOJ010000005.1, read as the reverse complement.
CCTCCACACTCACAGCAACCAATCAGAGCGGAGATTGCCTCATGCGGGAGCCAGCACTCTTCAACCCATTAGCCACAACTGTGTGTTCTGGCTCAATGCACAACTCCATTGCTCCAGCTACTAAATTTAAATATCTTAACATAATATTTGTAACTCAGGGTTGCACTCTGGGGTTCTCTAACCTTGGTGGTTTTCTTGCAGACCTTTCATCATCCAACTAGGCAGGGGTGAAATGCTCCCGGTTCAGACTGGTTCCAGTCGAACTGGTAGCGATGGCGGCCAGTGGTTCGGAGAATCGGTAGCAATGGCGGCACGAAGCTCTGCCCACCTACCCAGTCATCGTTACTTCCTGGGTTTAACCAGGAAGTAACCTGTTTTTTACCCTCTGCTCATGCACAAAAGGGTTTGCGCATGCACAGAGGGTCCGCACGCACACGTGATGCACGTGGCGGATGCACTTCCGAACCAATTGGGAAGGTAAGTAGATTTCACCCCTGCAACTAGGTAACATCAACAGTCATGTTGGGTAATGAAATGTCCAAGAAAACAACCAAGCTCAAAGAGCTACAAAGACTCCAAAAGAAAGTGAGTCAGTTAGATGGTAAACTCCTGGAACAACTTTCCCCAATGGGAGCTCTGCTAGCTGTGCCAGATGTCAGCTCCCAAAATCCCAATTAGTATTTTTGTCATCCATGCCATCTAGGGCATAATAGTCGTAAAGCATCAATGCAGCCTGATGGCACCATGACAATAATAGTTTAGACCAGGGGTTTTCACAGTTGACAACTTTAAGTTGTGTGGACTTCAACTCTGGAATTCCCATGTTGGCTGGGGAATTCTGGGAGCCATAAATCACAAAAATTGCCAAGTGTGAAAAACACTAGTTTAGACAGACCAACTTCTTGATTTATCATAAGGCAATCTTTTATAGAATGGGTCAGGGGTGAAATCCAGCAGGTTCTGACAGGTTCTGGAGAACCAGTAGTGGAAATACCACCTCTGGCTGTCCCCAAAGTGGGGAGGGAATGGAGATTTTGCAGTATCCTTCCCCTGGAGTTGGGTGGGAATGGAGATTTTGCAGTATCCTTCCTCTGGAGTGGAGTGAGAATGGAGATTTTGCAGCATCCTTCCCCTGCCACGCCCACCAAGCCACGCCCACCAAGTCACACCATGCCCACCAAGCCACGCCCACAGAACCGGTAGTAAAAGAATTTGGATTTCACTACTGGGAATGGGTGCTGTTTCAGAAGGTAGGGCTGAAGATATATGGGTAGGTAGATTAGATATGTTTTAATATGTAAATTTTAATCTGTTCTTAAATTATTGGGGTGTTTTAATTTGTCTGGGCCAAAATGATTTAATTTGATTTTAACTGGTTTTTTAAATTTTTTGTATTTATGTATTTTATTGTTTGGCTGTTCACCGCCCTGAGTCCTTCGGGAGTAGGGCGGTATACAAATCAAATAAACCATAAACCATAAACCAGATAATTTAATTCGTAATGCAATTTGTCAAATTTGTTATGGTTGCCCATTCCACCAGATTGTGGGCAGCTTTCAAATTTCTTTTTTCAAAAAGTTAAAACACACACAAAGGCATAAAGAAGCAGCCCAGACTGAAACAACTAGAACAACGATGGTACAAATATGACAATGGGTCCTACCAATATATTAAGAAAAACATTAAATTCAGAGTTAGGAAGTGGGAGAGGGCTTAAAGGGTTTTCTGAAACTCCAAGTGGGAACTGACATAGATGATGGGTAAGTAGCTAAGTAGGTAGGTAAGTAGGGGATGATAGATAGAAAGATAGATAGATAGATAGATAGATAGATAGATAGATAGATAGATAGATAGAAAGATAGATGATAGATAGATAGATAGATAGATAGATAGATAGATAGATAGATAGATAGATAATGGAGAGAGGGAGAGAGATTGCTAGAGAGAGAATGTCAGGTGCAAAAGACCCATAAAGGTCCAATTAAACTAATTTATTGCTATTCCTACCTATGCAGAGGAATCTTCTCAATTAAAGGTTAGCACCTGCTTGGAGTTAGATAAGGATCAGCACTGAATTCAAGGAGAAGGGGAGGGATTTGGTTTGCTTGTGGCTACATAGGGAGTCTAGGCTGATACCTCTTTTTTATTATTATTTTTATTTTTTATTTTTATACAAACATACATAAATAAAACCATCTTCATTTGCAAACAGTGTGTCAGTTGGTTACAAGTCTCTTGTGCATCTTCACCATATTCATAGCTTACAATTTACAGTTTCCCTAAATTCTCATATCATCGACCTAATATACAGTATATCTATATATTATTATCCTCATTAATTATTCCTTTGATTATAACTATTTCTTCTCTCATTATTATTCGAAATATTCTTAAATTTGAGTTAATTTTTATTCAAACGTTCATTTCATCCTCCTAAATCTGTCTGCTAATACATCTTTATATTTTATTTCACATAATTCTACAATTCTTGTATTGTGAAGATCTCTAGGCTGATACTTCTTTTAACGCAGCCTCCAAGTTCTACCAATCCTTCTCCTACAGAGCGAGATAATAGATAGATAGTGTTTTCCCAACTTTAGACCTTCCAGAATTCCTTGCCAGTGTGTTTATTATTGACAATTCTGGGCTTCATTTCACAGAGCTGAATAGTGCTTAGATTGGGGAAGGCTGTTACAGTAGATTGCTCTAGCACAGTATCTCTCAACCTTAGCAACTTTAAGATCCAGACTGTGGAATTCTGGGAATTGAAGTCACTACATCTTAGCATTGCCAAGCTTATTGGCAACTGTTATTTAAGACCAAATAAAATCAAATAAATAACTAAACACGGTTGCTTTAAAGATCTTGTAAGGTCTGCAAAAGCATCTGCCTATAATTGTACAGATGCAATTGTATAATTGCATCTGCTTAGCTGAGAGTAAACCTGACTGACTGCAAAGGGACTCAACAGAATTGTTTTCACTATAGTTATATTCACAAATATTCTTGAAACCTAGAGTGGCTTGGCTTTTAAAACAAGGGAAATATAATGCTCATAGACAAACCTATTGCAACTTGAATTCCAGATGTGGCAAAGGAAACAATGGATTGGTTCTATGATGAGCTCTAAAAGACCTCATGCATCCCTGCATGCCAGCCCACCCACCAAAAGATGCAAGATGCTTTCAGTGTTTCTGGGGCATGATTTGGGGCCGCACATGATGCGGGTGCATGGCAAGCTCAAAGGAATATTAGGTTCTGAACCCCAAATGTTTACATTCTAAAGATCAGGAGGACCCATCCTCCTGTAAGGAAATATAAAAGGCAAATGGAGCCTGGATAGCTCAACAGACAGAAGCACTGTAATTTAACACCAGCTGTCTGCAATTAAAGTAAGATCGAACCTCGCCAGGCTCAAGGTTGACTCAGCCTTCCATCCTTTCTAAGGTAGGTAAATTGAAGACCCAGTTTGTGGGGGCAATTAGCTGACTTTGTATAAATATACAAAAGTATGAAGGCTTAACACACTGTAAGCCGCCCTGAGTCTCCGGAGAAGGGCGGCAGATAAATCAAATTAAAAAATAATAATAATAATTGTTAAGCGTTTCCTGGAAATTTTTCAGTAAGTTCTGGTAGCAGACCTAACTCAAGATTGAGTTATTGTCAACCCATTTACTGTATGTTCTAGTGTAGATACCTATGTAAAATATACACACGTAGAAGTAACACATGTTTACAGTAGCAAAACTGGGCTAATAATCATATGATTATTAGATGATAGCAAGGAGTAAGCATTGTCTGTATCTCTTTGCTGCCCTCAGGTCATCTATATGTTTGCAGCCCAGACCTGGTGGGCCCTTTAATAGATCACATTTTCCCACAAAGCTGTTAGAAATGGCCCAGTCATATATCTGCATCTTTTCTTGAGGTTTAGTTGCCCCTCAGCATCAGAAAATGTGGTATTAGGAATTCCCATGTCTGTTTGGGGGAAGGTCAGGTCAGGAGGGCAATGTTCAAAACTCTTGAGGACTCAAAAAGAGAGAGCCTTACTCGAAGAATACCCTAAGATTCGGGATCAGTTCCTCATGTCACTTCATTCATGCATAAAGACCACCCTTGTAAGTCCTTCACACTCAACAAGGACATCGGATTAGGGGTGCCTGCGGCTAGTTGGGTCTCTCCCATTCAAAGGGGAAAAAAATAAATAAATAAATTGTACTGTAAATTTTCGCATTCATAAATTAATGTTCCCCTTTGGCTCTTTCCTTTGCCCTTTATGACTTCCCTTCTCCTCTCCCAGATCCCCAAAGAAAGTCCTATTGTCTGCGAAAAGGCCTGACAGTTCCCATATATTAACGAGGAATGACACATCCAGCCATTTTTCAGCCGAACGCCGCATATGTCAAAAGTATGTGGGCAAAAAAACGCTTCAGCTTTGAACATGAAGAGTCTCCTTTTGCATCATTTCCTGAGAAGGCAGTTGTGCAAAATAAAACGCAACTCCTTGGGAGATCTTATTTTCCCAAACTTGGGTTTTTTTTAAAAAAAAAAATGTTTATGGAATTGGAAGTGTCTCCCTCTTTAGAACCACTGAAGACTATGGGACATAAATTACTCATGATTGACTTGTATAATGGGTTTTAATGAGACTAAACCATGCTTTAATTGGGTTCCAGTCCATATTTATTAAGATCAAATGAGTTCAAGATAGTGTCATATACATGTGGGGGGATTTGGTTTGAGATTAATGAGTCCTACCACACCCCAGTTCATTAAGATTTCAAACTCTCCCCAATGGAGACAAAATCCAGAATGGTTTTTTTTTTCCTTTCCTTCTTTCTGACCTACAACCATGTGTTTGCAACAGGCAGGAATTTAATGGATTTGATTTATTCATGTAGGCACCACCCAAAACCAAATTGACTCTGAGCAGTGTACATTAAAACCAAATTAAATAGGAAATGCAATATAATTAACATTAGACTAAAAGACTCAAAGGCCAGTCTGGATAACCGCACCCATAACCCCAATTCAGGGTGAAATCCAGCAGGTTCTGACAGGTTCTGGAGAACTGGTAGCAGAAATCTTGAGTAGTTCGGAGAACTGGCAAGTACCACCTCTGGCTGGCCCCAGAGTGGGGTGGGAATGGAGATTTTGTAATATCCTTCCCCAGGAGCAGGGAGAGAATGGGGATTTTGCAGTATTCTTCCCCTGCCACACCCACCAAGCCCCGCCCACCAAGCCACACCACGCCCACCAAGCCACGCCCACAGAACTGGTAGTAAAAAAGTTTGGATTTCACCACTGCCCCAATTCCATCTAGCTTAAGGCATGGGAGAACTGCCAGATCTTTAAGGTTGTCTGGGCAGCCATCAGGGTTGGAACCAATGGCCATGAAAGGGAATATCACTCCAGAGGGCAGTTCCTTCAAGAAAGAAGACAACTTTTTGTATCGCAACAGCAATAGCACTTAAACTTATATACCACCTCATAGTGCTTTATAACACTCTCTGGGTGGTTTACAAAGTCAGCATTGCTCCCTAACAATCTGGGTCCTTATTTTACCTACCTCAGAAAGATGGAAGACTGAGTCAACCTTGAGCCTGTCAGGATTGAACTCCAAACTGTGAGGAGAGTTAGCCAGCCATACTGCATTCTGATCACTGAGCCATTGGGGCTCCTCAATAGATGGCACTGTTTTGTTTTGTTTTTTAATTTGATTTATATGCCGCCCTTCTCCGGAAACTCAGGGTAGTTTACAATGTGCTAAGCAATAGCCTTCATCCTTTTGTATATTTATACAAAATCACCTTATTGCCCCCACAACTGGGTCCTCAATTTATCTACCTTAGAAAGGATGGAAGGCTGAGTCAACTTTGAGCCTGGCGAGATTCGAACCTGCAGTAATTGCAGGCAGCTGGTCTTAATAACAGGGTGCTTTAGACCACTGTACTACCAAGGCTCTTGAATTTAATTTAATTGAAAAGATCCAGAGTGGACCAACCTTCTTGGCTCATCCTTGTAAAGCAACACCATGGAAGATAGATGGTTCATCAGATAACCAGGCCCTCTGCTTTATAGGTCATAACCAGCATCTCAAATTACATACTGTAAGCAGTAGGGCTTGTGTAACAGCAGTGTCACATAAGTATACTGAGGCATGCCCATCACTGCCCGTGCCACTGCACTCTGGACCAATTGAAGCTTCCAAGGCTATCTCATTGTCTCCAAAGCATCTGAGGGCAAGACCAAAAAGTAATGGAGGGAAACGTATCAAAGAAAGATCCAATTTAGAGCTAAGAAGAAAGACCTGGGAGAGCTAAGTCATAAAGGCTTTTCTAAAAGTGAGTAGAGTTTGCGTCTAATGCAGGGCTGGGCTGCTGGGGGTTCGCAGGGGTTCTGGAGAACCTCTAGCTAAGACTCTGTGCAGTTTGGAGAACCCCCAAATCCCACTCCTGGCTGGCCCCACCTACCCTGCCCCTCCCAGGAGTCCCCACGCACCCTGTTTTGGATTCAGGTAAGTGCAGAGTGCGCACAGAGGCTCAGGGAGGGTGAAAAATGGGTCTCCGGAGTCTGGGGAGGCCGTTTGTGTCCTCCCAGAGGCTCAAGAAAAGCCTCTGAAGCCCGGGGAGGGCAAAAACAACGCCCCCCCTCCCGTGGTACAGGAGGCTGACTAGGTCACGCCTACCATGGCCACGCCCACTCAGCAACTGGGCAGAGAACCCCTTGCTAAAAAGTTTTGAAGCCCACCCCTGAATATCTGTGGGAAGTTTGTCCCACAGAGTACAAGCAATCCCAGAACAGAGAGACTTTCAGGTCCCATAAGATGACAACACTGAAAACAAGGAACCTGGAGCATGGCCTCCCTTAAATAATGTTGCCAGGTGTCCATTATTTGAGCGGACAGTCCGCTTTTTTCCACATTATGTTCACTATTTTTTTTCACAAAATAGTGGACATTTTTTTATTCAAAAGCTTTATGATGAAATTAAAATGTAATTTAATCTTTTACATATTATTATAATATATTTGATGTTTTGAATTTTAAGTACAGTTTTGAAGTGATGATTTTAATACGTGTTAAAATGTTTGTAAGAAAATATATAATTTAATTGTAAAAATTTTATTTATTTTTTTTACTACTTAACCTCCCCCCCCCCCCCCCCGCTTGTCTGCTATTTTTTGGAAGCAGACCTGGCAACCCTACCTCCCTATGGGAGTATGTGGGATGGAGAAGATGTTCTTGGAAGAAGGTCATCCTTCGAGTAACTAGATCTTATGCTGCTGCCTTTTTTCTTTTTTTTTGCAAGAATGCACATGTTAAAAAAAGGATATAAACAAACATACAAATCTACCTCTTTTTTTTTTCCTTATTTCCTAGAAGGGAACCTCAGAATGATGTTTCCAGGGCACATTGCCTTTATGGAAGTTTTATTTAACACATGGATGGCTGTCGACTTGGAATTTGCGGCAATGTGTTTTTAATACTGTCAATAAATGTCTTTCCTGAAGACTCATGAGGGTAATAATGGAAGCTGTTAACAAAGTGTGAAAAGGACAAGGCCAGCAAAGGTTAATTATATGGCTGCCTGCTAATGACCTCTCCAGCCCTTGGTTTTAAAACCTTCGCTACTTGTAAAGATCCATCACGTGAGCAATTTCCTGTCTGAGGTTGCCTTTATGGAGAAGAATAAAAGCCAGGCTTTCTTGTGAAAAAGAAGCTACCCAGCAGGGGTGGAGTTATTATTTTTAAGCTGATCTAAACACCTGGGTTCCCTGGTAGAGCCTATTAAAGTTTTTCTATTGTGTCTAAATATTTCAGTAATTCCCAGTCCCACTATAGATTAGGGTATTAGCCTTAAAGGAGGGAGATTCTGGATACCTTGGAGTGGAAGCAGGAGAAAGGATGTAGCTTTTCTTCTGTAGAAGTTAAAGGCAGGTGGAGTTGGATGTGGTATTTTTTTGCTTGTTTGGATGCCCAAATTCATGGTTAGCAAACCTAGGAAGAAAGGAACTAGAAGAGTTTCATAGAGTTCATATCCCAGTGTCAGGGATAAAGTCAACCCTGGCGACTTTAAGACGTGTGGACTTCAGTTCTTAGAATTCCCCACCTAGCCATGTTGACTAGGGAATTCTGGGAGTTGAAGTCTACATATCTTAAAGTCACCAAGGTTAAGGAAATACTGTCATAACCCATTCAGGATGATCTCTCTGGGCTAGTCTGCTTTCTATAGCATCAATATCCACTGGTTGATCGGGAGATAAAATTAGATGTTTGTTGCTTGGGAATCCAATTTCATCTCTGTTGCACTCAGAGGTGGCCAGAACTATCAGGATGCTTTCCAGAAGCCTGGAACTGAAGGATGACAACTTCAGCATAGGACTTCCTAGAGCCCGGACAAGAAGCAGTGGATGGAAACTAATCAAGGAGAGAACCAACCTAGAAACTAAGGAGAAATTTCCTGACAATGAAAACAATTAATCTGTTGTGACTCCGACCCCCGAGGCCGACTTATCGGAGAGAGAAGGCTCCAAACATGAAGGAGAGGAGTTGGCCAGGCCTCCCTCTCCAGGACCCTCCTCTCTGGCAATGCCTCAGGTGTCTCCCGAAGGAGAAGAGATTGGCCAGGAGCCAGGTATTTCCTCGCAGTCGGACAGTGACGGAGATAAGTCTTGGCTGGATCCACGCCAGCGTCGGAGAGACAAGCACACGCAGCAGAAAAGAAGGCGTGCCAGAGATTAAGCTGAGTCACTGGACCACACCCCACAGGGGATAAAAGGGGGTGAGGTGGCCATTCAGACTCTGTGACGGACAAAACAAACTACTAGCGAGTCACATTGTATCTTTGAAACAACGTTATCTGCCTTGGATTTAATACGGACTGGACTTGACAATTCTTGAACTGTGTGTATCTTGTTTGGGTTTATCTGTCGGAGGAACAACCCCTCCCTCTATGAGTAAAGTTCTTGGCAAGCAGCTACTGGGTTGCTGCCAATCCTCTTATCGAAAGAATTTGTTGTCTGCCAGTTTTATTTAACCCCTGGCTATCTGTTTGTGTGCGTGTGTGAGACGGGGACAGAACATAATCATTGGAATGGCTTGCCTTCAAAAGTTGTTGGTGTTTTATCAGTGGAGGTTTTTAAGAAGAGATTAGACTACGGTTTCTCTGAAATGGTATAGGGCAGTGATGGCAAACCTTTTCGGCACTGAGTGCCCAAACTGGAACACGTGAAAACATGAAGACCAGCTGGACAGCACACGCATGCCTGTTTTTTGGCCATTTTGGGCCGTTTTGAGTCCTTCGGGAGTAGGGCAGTATATAAATTTAATTATTATTATTATTATTATTATTATTATTATTATTATTATTATTATTATTATTTGGGGGGGCCATTTCCAGGCCATTTTTCAGGCCGATTTGACCCAAAAACGGCAAAACAACAGCCTGGAAAATGGCCTGGAAACAGTCCCAAAAATCAGAAGAGCAGCTAGCGATGGCACGCGTGCCCACAGAGAGGGCTTTGCATGTCACCTCTGGCACACGTGCCACAGGTTTGCCATCATGGGTATAGGGTTTCCTGCTTGAGCAGGGATTGGACTAGGGATTGAAGGTCCCTTTCGATTCTGTTATCCTAATTACAGTCATAAATCAAGGACTACCTGCATGCCAGGAGTGAAATGCTCCCGGTTTGGACCAGATCACCCGATCCGGTAGCGATGGTGGCGGGTGGTTCGGAGAACCGGTAGCAAAAATCCCTGCACACCACCACCACCACCACCACCACCATGCCCAGCTGAGCCGCCCGATCATCAGAGGCTTTTTTTTTACTTTTAAAAGCATTTTTCTACAACCTCTTCTGACAAAAAAATGCTTTTAAAAGTAAAAAAAAAAAGCCTCTGATGATAGCGCGGCTCAGCTGGGATCCTCAGAGGCTTTTCAAAGTATTTTTTCTGCAAGCTCTTGGCTGAAGAGGTGGTAAAAAAAATGCTTTGAAAAGTCTCTGACGATCCCAGCTGAGTTGCCTGATCGGCAGAGAGGCATTTTTTAAAAAGCCTCTCTGACGATCCCAGCTGAGTTGCCTGATCGGCAGAGGCTTTTCAAAGCATTAGAAAAAATGCTTTGAAAAGTTAAAAAAAAAAAAAGTTGGCCACGCCCACCCAGTCACATTAAAAAAAACCCACCAAGCCACGCCCACAGAACTGGTAGTAACAAATTTTACATTTCACCCCTGCTGGATGCTACAACAAGGCAATTCCTAGCTACTTCTGATACTATTCTAGCTGCTGTCCTGTACTAAGCCGCTGGTTTTAGTACAGGTGTTTGGGATATTTGTTCTCAATCTTAGTAATTCCATGCTGATAACCATTCTTTCTCCCCTTTCTTGTACGTCAGATGTCAGACCAATTCACAGTAATCTGCATGACATTTGCAAACCTTTGCCAGGTCTCCAAAATCTCTGGATTCTTTTCATGTTTCAGCAGCCCCTTTAAGTGGCTTTGCTTTCCCAGAATAAGTTTGCAATCTCTTTGCTGAGAGCAGGTGTCTAGTACAAAGCTCTTGTTTCATTCCTAGTCCAATCTGATCTTGGTTTAAGTTTATATTCTGTTTCCTACACCACTCCAAGAAGAAAGCCAACTTTGTGTCATGGCTCACAACTCTTTTTATTTTAGTATCTCCTTCTCCAAAAATGACAGTGGCATTCTTATGCTCTAGAAAATGACTTAGCCTGTCATGAAAAACTTCAGAGGTTGTATTAATGCTTGTTGGTAGATAGTCGGCAAAGCTGTTTTGCAGAAACAATATTCTTGATGGAATAATAGCGTTTTAAGGGTGCGGCGAAAGGTACGGAGGTCGGAAATCCAACGAATCTCTGGGGGCAGCTCGTTCCAGAGAGCAGGTGCCCCCACAGAGAAGGCTCTCCCCCTGGAGGTCGCCAGTCGACACTGTCTAATCAACAGCACCCTGAGGAGACCCTCTCTGTGGGAGCGTACTGGTCGGTGGGAGGCTATCGGACGCAGAAGGCGGTCTCGTAAATATCCAGGTCCCAGGCCATGGAGCTTTAAAGGTGGCAACCAACACCTTGAATCACACCCGAAAGACCACTGGGAGCCAGTGCAGCTTGCGCAGGAACGGTGTTACATGGGAGCACCGAGTCGCCCCCATAATCACCCGCGCGGCCGTATTCTGGACCAGCCGGAGCCTCCGGGTGCTCTTCAAGGGGCGCCCCATGTAGAGAGCATTACAGTAGTCCAGACGGGAGGGAAAATAGGAGAGGAAAGAGCATTATGTGTATTTATTGTGTTGAGCTATTTTTAAAAATAATAAAGGAGAGAGGAGGGGAGAGAGAGATGTGTGTATGTATATATACATAATTTAAATCTTTCTGGAGACCACCCCGTGTTGAAGGAGGGGGGGGTTCATCACTTTCTAAAACTTTCTGTAAAACTTCCTTCTTCTTCAGAGAATTGATGCAGGTTTTCTTTTCTTTTTGCCCCAAATTAAGGGGCAGAAGGCCCTTAAAAAAAAGGAAGGCCAAATTAAAAAAAAAGGAAAGCTTTTTTGTCTCCACAAAAAAAAAAAAAAAATGCCAAAGAAAGAATTTCCTCCCAGAAACAAGCCAGATGTGCTTAAAATCAACTTGAAGAGCACATTGTCCTAATGAAAGATACCTGGACAAGATACCTGGCAAGACACCATCTTGCTTCACCTCCATCAAGCAACCGATTTTGTTGTTGTTGTTGTTGTGGAAGGTGGTAGGACAAAAAGAGGAGAGAGGGGAAATGTACACATTGCTTGCATGTTTTCCTTTGTTGTGTTTTTTTAAACTTTCAGGAGGAAGGGTTTCCTTGCTCACAAATAAGTAAATAAAACGGTGCGGCAGAGTGTTCGCTAAATAAACGGGAAACATGGGCAGCTGAGAGAAATCAATTTAGCTGAACAAACAATGTCCGATGTAATGAACTACTAATTATCCTTTTATGGCATGCCAGTCTCAGTGATTACAGAGCTGTGCGGTTTAATTTGACGTTTTGAGTGGTGCCTTGCTCCATGAGCTGCATATAAAGCCCCAGCCCAAGACGTGGGAAAGACAGGGTTACGTGCAAAAGCATCAGGTGATGCGCACGTGTGCACGGCATTCGTCTAGAACTCAGGGAGCACCTGTAAATAAAGACTAGGGAGGGAAACGAGGGTGCCCCATCTTAGATTTGGAGGAGTGCTTTGGTGAAAGGATCCCCGACAGCTACACAGATCCATTAACCCTTCTCTCATTGTCACTGCTGCTGATATCCATCACTTTCCTGGTTGTGATTGATTATGCTTAACATTCAGGTCTTGATCTCCTTACTGGGTATTCAAAACATGTTAGGACAAAAAAAGAAAGGTCTGGAAAGGCCAAGCATTGGGGGTATCATTGGTCAATTCTGAGATTCCTAATGAGATTCACATCCTTGCTGGGAATCCAGCTTCTCCCATTACTACCACTACTACTACTTTCCTCCTCCTCCTCCTCCTCCTCCTCCTTCTCCTCCTCCTCCTCCTCCTCCTCCTCCTCCTTCTCAGAATAACAGAGTTGGAAGGGATCTTGGAGATCTTCTACTCCAACCCCCTCTCAAGCAGGAAACCCTATGCCATTTCAGACAAATGGTTGTCCAGTCTCTTCTTAACATCTTCCAGTGTTGGAGCATCCACAACTTCTAGAGGGAAGTTGTTCCATTGATTAATTGTTCTCACTTAGGAAATTTCCATCCGTTACTTCTTGTTCTTTCTTCAGTGTTTCGGAAAATAGGTTGACCCCCTGTTCTTTGTGGCAGATATTGGAACACTGCTATCAAATCACCCCCCTAATCCTTCTTTTCATTAAACTAAACATATCCAATTCCTACAAATGTTACTCTTCTCTGCATTCTTTACAGATTTTGAAAATGTTTTTATATGCAGTACAGTGGTGGGTTGCCCCCAGTTCTATAGAACCGGTAGTAAAACCGGCTCCGCCCACTGACCCTGACGTCATCAAAATGTTTCTGCGCATGCGTGCACAGCCCTGTTACGAACCGGTAGTAAGGGTAAGTAGAACTCACCCCTGATGCAGTATTCCAAATATAGTCATCTTCTGCTTGAGTTCAGAAATTGTTCAAAACCCGAATGGCTTATTTATACAACTGAGCCAGGAAAGAATCCATCTGCTCTGCGCAAATATCCTGGATTATGTAGAAAAATAGCTGGCAGAGTTAAGTGAGTCATCAGCCTAGAATCATCGCCATCCCACTTACGGTGCAAATGCAACCCCTCTTGAATTCCATTGACCCTTATCTGGCACCAATTTAGCACTGAACTTTAGTTTGACTAGATTCTTGCGTATGGATCTGAGCAATAAATCTTAACCGCAACTTAATGTATGATCGGGATTCTTTGCGCCTTTGCAGTTTTTAAGGAAAATTACAGTAGTTTGCTCGGGGGGTAAAACTTATCCACAAATTGATGGAGCTGAAATGTCACATGGATTGAGCCATTAAGTAGGAGAGAAGAAGTTGACTGGCACCTTAGGGTCCCTGACATCCTTAAATTCGCTGGGGACAGCTGTGTGTCCTATTTTGGAGATAATAGCCCTCTGTCTAAGGATATTCTTATTGAAAGCCTGTCCAGTTGGCTTTAAAAACAAAGGATCTGCAAGGAAGAGAAGCAGAGGTGTCTTGAAGTTGACTATCCAAAATGAGGTCAGGTATCTCCTTGGGGAGCTGAGTGAAGGCACCCTATCATAGTCTTCCACATTAATTGCCTTTATAAGTTTTGAAATGTATATCTAGACATATAAATTGGCAGCTGCACAATTTGTCAAATTTGTGCTGTCTTTCTTTTGGTGATGAATGTATTTGGTGATGCGTGTGTAAGTGACTGCCATCCTACGTGTTATTTATTCCCCAATACAGATTATAATTAAAAGCCATAGACAGATAAGAAAATAATGCAAGGCAATATAATACTGTACAATCCGGTGGTTTTTGTTATTAAAGATGTATCTCTAGGGGTTGGCGCTGCAAATGTGGTTCTAGGGTGATTCGTTAGTATAATGAATTTACAGGTAGTCCTTGACTTGTGATCATTCATTTAGCAACCATTCAAAGTGATGACTGTGCTGAAAAAAAAAAGACTTACAAAGGGTCTATATCAGTGGTGGGTTGCTCCCGGTTCGGCCCGGTTCGGCCGAGCCGGTAGCAGTGACCATGTGACGTCACCGAATCAGTTTTCTTTGACTGGGAGCTGGGCCCTCCCGCCCGCTCCTGCTTTATTCCTACCTTTATTTCTCAAAAGTGCGAAGAGAACCAATGGTAACACCGGTTGGAACCCACCACTGGTCTACATACTTACAACCGTCGCAGTACCGTGTGATAAAAATTTGGACACTTGATAAGCAGCATGTATTTACAATGGTTGCAGCATCCCAGGAGTCACATGATCAACACTGGTGACCTTCCAAGGGGTCTTCTGATATTTAAAGTCAACGGGGAAGCTGGATCTGCTTAACAACCATATGATTCATTTAATAATCGTGTTGATTCACAACGATTGCAGCAAAAAAAGTCATAAAATCTGGTAGGAGTCACTTCATGATCACCTTACTTAGCAACGGATGTTCCAGACCCAACTATGGTCATAAAAAAGCACAGTGGCCTACTTGGTTAGATTCCCATGGTTGGAAGTTAGCAAGCTGGTGTTCGAGACCCAAGTGCTGCCATGGGGCACGGTGAGAGTTCCTGACCTTCGCTCCAGCTCCTGCTGGACATGAAAGGAGCCCTCAACTTGCATCCCTTGGGCAACAGTGATGTCACCAGCTAATCCTTTCCACCCGGAAGTACTTAAGTGCTTCTGGTAAGAGTACAATGCAATTGTGGTCATAAACTGAGGATTATCTATAATTGAAAAGTTTGGCTTCACTGGCAATGAAATGATAGCCAACATGAAATAGTCCAGACAAATAGCATGCCCAGATGAACTAATTCTACTTTAATGTAAGGGTATATTAACGGAATCTTTAACAGAATATTAGCAGAATAACAGAGTTGGAAGGGACCTTAGAGGTCTCCTAGTCCAACCCCCTGCTCAGGTAGGAAACCCTATACCATTTCAGACAAATGATTCTCCAATCTCTTCTCAAAAACCTCCAGCCATCATGTATTGGAGAATCCTTGTGACATCGTTCACACAATATATTAATCAGATGAATTAAAGATCAAGTGATACATATCTATCGCATGATAACTTTGATTAGTGTTAAACTCTGTTTTCCCTATTGGTCTAGTGCAGCAGTTCCTAAACTTGGCAATGTTAAGACCTGTAGATTTCAACTCCCAGAATTCTCTGTCCAGCAGGGGGAATTCTGGGAGTTGAAGTCCATGCATTAAGTCCATGCGTTGAGAAACACTGATATAAAGTGATATAAATATGTCTAAAATAACTGTACCCTTTTTTTTATTGAAAAGTTTTACAGAAAAAAGACCCCCCAATATTCCCCCTACCCTTTCCCTCCCCTCATCCCACCCTCCCCCCCAGACTTCCCAGAGCAAAATACAAGGTATTTCAGTTAACAATCATAAGCTAAATTAACCTATCAATCCTTAGACTACCAAATCCCTCCCCCTGAAACCTTAACTCCACTATAGATAACATAATACTTCTAATACTTAACGTTCATTCATAAGCTATTTGATATTTTCTTGTCTGATACTTATTTTGAATATAATCAATCCATCTTCTTCATTCCGATATGTATCTTTCTTGTGTATAGTCTTTCAAATACGCTGAGATTTTCGCCATTTCTGCTAAGTTCGTTACTTTCAGTATCCACTCTTCAATAGTAGGCAAAGAGTCCTTCTTCCAATATTGCGCTACCAACAGCCTAGCTACTGATATTAAGTTCAAAATCAATTTAGTTTCTAATACTGTACAATCCGTCGTTATACCCAGTAGAATTGAGGAGTAAATTTCAACCTTTTTTTCAAAATATTCTGCATCACCCACCAAATTTTTATCCAAAATGCCTTAATTTTCTTACAGGTCCACCATATATGATAATAGGTTGCATCATCACACTCACACCTCCAACATTTAGCTTGCAAGTTCGAGTACATACATGATAATTTTTTAGGATCTAGGTGCCATCTATAAAACATTTTGTAAAACTTCTCTCTCAAATTTTGTGCTTGCGTAAATTTAACATTTCTAACCCAAATCTTTTCCCATGTTTCCATCATCACGGGTTCCTGAAAATTTTGTGCCCATTTTATCATACATAAATCCTTAACCAATTCCGTTACCCTGTACCCTTTTTGAATGATTCAGGACAATTTAGATAGTTGGCCAATGTAATACTCACCTGTAGAGAAAAGTAGCCATTAGAACTATTTTGGCATCCTGTAGAACATAACTAACTGGGAAACTCTGGGAGTTGAAGTCCAGAGGTCTTAAAGTCACCAAGGTTGAGAAACCCTCATCTAACATGTGGTATGAATCCAAGCCATTTAATGAGCTTATGATTTCTACATTTTGTAGAACCAGAAAGTGGATTAAATTGAGTAATGAGATTATGCTGATTCAAAAGCAGGCAGCCTTTTAGTTCCATGTTGGTCATAACTGCATCATCATGATTTCATTGTCCAAGTGCAGATGACTATAATTTATTCAGTAGTTTATGAAAAAAATCAAAACCAAAGTGAAAACAAGGATTGCAATTGGGCTCTGCTCCAAAAAGAGCCTTGATAGTACAGTGGTTTAGTGCACCCTGTTATTAACACAGCTGCCTGCAATTTCTGCTGGTTAGAATCTCTCCAAGGCTCAAGGTTGACTCAGCCTTCCATCCTTTCTAAGGTAGGTGAAATGAGGACCCAGTTTGTGGGGGCAATAAGCTGACTTTGTATAAAATATACAAAAGAATGAAGGCTATTGCTTAACGCATTGTAAGCCGCCCTGAGTCTCCGGAGAAGGGCGGCATATAAATCAAATTTTTTAAAAAAAAGATATAACAACATTGTTCTATTTGTTGGGCAAAGTGTCACTTCCTTATTTAAAGAAAAGAAAGGGAGCGGGAAAGAGAGTGGTTGGGAGGAAAAACAAACCCAAGGCCTTGAAATCTGTGTCTTTTAAAAAAAAAAATAAGAAAGAGAAAACCTGAAGTACTATCTCAGCGGGACATAATGGACCCCGGCAAACAGTGCCTTGTCTGAGAAGCCGTAGATTAATGTAACAAAAAATACTATTTTTGTGGAAAATGGTATGTGTGTGGATTTTTTAAAAAATAAAATAAATAACATCGTCAACAAGCCATTTATTGCTAATAATATGTTTGGATATATTTTGTTTTCTTTTGGAGAATATAGAAAGAACTGCTAAGATGGGAGAAAATAGGGTTTCAAACACTATAATTGATTTTTTTTATATTATTATTATTGCTTCGCTTGAAGGTTGATGGACAACTCTTTTTATGAATGCTTTTCTTAAAAGTCCTGAAGGAGAGCAAGGCCATTATCCAGTCAGGATAACAGCATAATAAAGAATCACATAAACTTAAGAAAACATTGTCCAAATATTAAGCATTTTTCACAGAACAAAGAGGTGGGATGGGGGGCTCATTTCTCTGCTTTATTTATCTTCTTTGCAATATGGGCTCTATTTATTTATTTCATACAATGCTTATACCTCCCAAAGCAATCAGCTCTGAAGAGTTAACATGAAAATACAAACTTGCAATCTATAACAAAACCCCGTATTTTTAGGCAAACATAGTAAACATGGTTGACTAGCTGGAAGGTAGTCAACATGAAGATGCCAATCACAACAGGAGATCAAAGCCTTTGTAAATGTGGCATGGTAAAAGGGGTGGGGCTTCAATCACATGGTTGTGGCTGCCATCTTGACTCTTTTGACTCTCTCCTGCAGACACCTCTGCTGCCCAGCAGTGTTCCAATATCTAAAGGGGCTGCCACAAAGAAGAGGAGGTCAACCTAGTCTCCAAAGCACCTGAAGTCAGGACTAGAAATAATGGGTGGAAACTCATCAAGGAGAGAAGCAACCTAGAACCAAGGAAAAATTAATCAGTGGAACGACTTGCCTCCAGAAATTGTGGGTGCTACAACACTGGAGGCTTTCAAAAGAAGACTGGACAACCATTTGTCCAAATGGCAGGAATAGCTAACACCCTAGAAGATAGGCTCAAGATCCAGATGGCTCTTGACAGACTTGAACACTGGGCCCTATCTAACAAAATGAAATTCAATGTAGAGAAAAGTAAAGTCCTACACTTAGGTAAGAAAAACCAAAAGTACACATATAAATTGGGTGAAACCAGGCTTAATAGCAGTGACTGTGAGATGGATCTTGGCGTCTTCATGGACAACCAGCTAAATATGAGCAGCAGCAGCCAAAAAAGCCAATGCAATCCTAAATTGCATTAACAGAGGGATACAACCAAGATCAAGTGAGGTACTAATACCACTCTATAAAGGCCTAGTAAGACCACACCTAGAGTACTGCATTTAGTTTTGGTCACCACACTATAAAAAGATGTTGAGATTCTAGAAAAAGTGCAGAGGAGAGCAACCAGGATGATTAGGGGAGTGGAGACTAAAACATATGAAGAACAGTTACAGGAACTTGGCATGGCTAGTCTATTGAAAAGATGTTAGCAGTGTTCCAATATTTGAGGGGCTGCCACAGAGAGGAGGGGGTCAAACTCAGTGGTGGGTTTCAAAAATTTTTACTACCAGTTCTGTGGATATGGCTTGGTGGGCGTGGCTTGGTGGGCATGGCAGGGGAAGGATACTGTAAAATCTCCATTCCCACCCCACTCCAGGGGAAGGTTACTGCAAAATCTCCATTTCCTCCTGATCAGCTGGGACTTGGGAGGCAGAGAATAGATGGGGGCAGAGCCAGTCAGAATGTTTACTACTGGTTCTCTGAACTATTCAAAATTTCTGCTACCTGTTCTCCAGAACTGGTCAGAACCTGCTGAAACCCACCTCTGGTCAAGCTATTTTTCAAGGCACCTGAAGGCCAGACAAGGAATAATGGATGGAAACTGAACAAGGAGAGATTTAACCTGGAAATGAGGAGGAACTTTCTGACAGTGAGAACAATCAACCAATGGAACAGAAGTTGCCTTCGGACGTTGTGGGAGCTTCATCACTTGAGACTTTCAAGAAAAGATTGGACTGCCATTTGTCAGAAATGGTGTAGGATCTCCTGGTAGAGCAGAGACTTGGACTAGATGACCTATAAAGTCCCTTCCAACTCTGTTAATCTGTTAAAATGGTATACGGTCTTCTGCTCAAGCAGGGAGTTGGACTAGAAGATCTTCAAGGTCCCTTCCAACTCTATTATTCTATTCTATTCAACTATCCACTTCAAAATATGAACATTTGAGATCTTCTGGAACACCAAGAGTTGAAGTACAGCAATCAACCCATTCCAGAAACATGGACTGGCCACAGAGAAGATCTATTTCCTGTCCCATTCATTTTTGACAAGGAGAGGATAATTATCAACGGGTCATGTATAGACTGGTGTTTCTGTTTTATTTTCAAGCCTCTGCATTCTTGTTTGTGTGTGTGTGTGTGGTTGTTTGAAGTAAGGCAGCCAAACTGCTGGCCCCAAATAACTGCAGAAATAAAGGCATCGATTGAAACCATACTGGTAATAAACCTGCACTGTGAAATATTCATTTCAAGCCCACTTCTTCCGCTCAGTTGTTATGAAAGTCAGTGCGTTCTTTAACATGTACATTTACAGAAAACAAGGGAAACTGCTTGACGGTACATTGGAGGAGCCTGTTCACACAGTCAAGGTCAGATGAATTTGAGGTCTGTTCAAGGTCAGCCAGCAGTTCAACTAGCTGTTGTCAACACTCAGTACCTGAAGCCAGATAGTACTTAACTTCATGGAGAACTCCTCGTCTATCACATTCTCAGGCACTAAAGCCTAATGCATAACTTGTTGAGATAATACATGAAAAAGCTGATTTTATTCTACACATGTAGTTGTAACTATCCATGGTGATATTTAGGTCTGAAAGAACACAATTTTATAGAGACATTGTACAGTTTTATAAGGGGCATGACTTGTTTGTGCTCATATACATTGATAATTGATAATTATCATTGATAACAAGAGCCTTGGTGGCGCAGCAGACTGAAGTGCTGTTAAATAGCACCAGCTGCCTGCAATTACTGTGAATTCAAATCTCACCAGGCTCAAGGTTGACTCAGCCTTCCATCCTTTCGAAGGTAGGTAAAATGAGGACCCGGATTGTGGGGGCAATAAGCTGACTTTGTATAAAAAAAGATACACCGTTTAGAAGGGAGCGAAAGCCCTACTAAGCGGGTATATACAAAAGTATGAAGGCTATCACTTAATGCATTGTAAGCCGCCCTGAGTCTCCGGAGAAGGGCGGCATATAAATCAAACCAATCAATCAATCAATCAATAAATCAATAAATAAATAAATGAATGAATGAATAAATAAATAAATAAATAAATAAATAAATAAATAAATAATATCCTTCAGGTTCTTCAGCTACCTTTCTCAAATGCAGTTCTCAGTTCAAAACCCATGTATATCTTAGGGAAAGCTGTGTATAAAAATGCAAGGTTATACATGACATTGCATGTAAAATTTGAGTAGCGTTAAAAGGAAATGGTACCTGCACACCAGAAAATGCAGAAATTTACCCAAGTCGACACAAACTGAGTCTACCATCTTATTTTTATTTATTTATTTATATCCCACCTTTATTCTTTTTTTAAAAAAAATAATTCAAGGCAGCAAACGTACCTAGTACTCCCTCTTCTTCCTGTTTTCCCCACATCAACAATCCTGTGAAGCGGGCTAAGAGAAGGTGATTGGCCACCTAGCAGGCTTTCATGCCTAAGGCAGGACTAGAACTCAAAGTCTGCTTGTGATTGGCCAAATCATCCAACTGACTTCCATGCCTAAAATGGGACTAGAACTCACAGTCTCCTACTTTCTATTCCTGACGTTTTAACCATTAGACCAAACTGTTTGTTATGGCTACATTGCTTACCAATGCTATCTTAAATCAAGGATTATCTGCAATATAATATCTAGCTCTGTGGAATTCCTGCTAAGAATGATTGAAATGTGATTGGCCCAAAGTCACCCAGCTGGTTTTTATGCCTAAAACAGGACTAGAATTCAGAGTCTCCTAGTGATTGGGCCAAAGCCACCAAGCCAGCGTTCATGCGTAAGGTGGGACTAGAACTCATAAGCATCCGGTGATTGGCCCAAAGGCACCCAGCTGGCTTTCATGTGTAAGGCGGGATTAGAACTCACAATTTATTGCTTTCTGAAGTGAAAAAGCTTCTTGGATGAGAAGCAAGACATTTTGAAAGAAAAAAAATCAAGAAAATCCAGTTGCCTTTTCAAAAAAAGGCACCTCTGGAACAAATTGTAAGTGGGCCCATAGTAGCATAACTGATATCAATACATGTAGTCCTCGATTTACAACAGTTCATTTAGTGGCCATTCAAAGCCACAACAGCACTGAAAGAAGTGGCTTATGACCAGTGGTGGGATTCAAATACTTTAACAACCGGTTCTCTGCCCTAATGACCAGCTCGGTAGGCGTGGCTCAGTGGTCAGGTGATCATGTGGGCGTGGCCAATTCAACATCAGTCACATCTATGGGCACTTCGCCTTACAATGTAACAATGTTACAATGTAATAAGGGTTAAGCAGAGAGGCAGTTTCTGTAAGCAGAGCAATAAAGATTAGTCTAGAAACAACACCAGAATGTTTCCTTCCTGCCTTCCTTACAGGATTAGCCCTGTAAAGTGGGGGAAAAAAACAAAATAAGATTTCTTCCAACAACTGGTTCTCCAAACTGCTTAGAAAGTTAACAACCGGTTCTCCCGAATAGGTGCGAACTGGCTGAATCCCACCACTGCTTATGATTGTAATTCACAGTTATGACCTTTGCAGCATCCCCATGATCACATGATTTACATGCAGATGCTTGGCAACTGACTCACATTTATGACGGTTGCAGTGTCCCGGGGTCATGCAGTCCCCTTTTGTGACCATCTGGCAAGCAAAGTCGATGGGAAAGCCAGATTCACTTAACAGCCATGTGACTAATTTAACAACTGCAGTGATTCACTTAAACAAATGTGGCAAGGAAAGTCTTAAAATGGAACAAAACTCACTTAAGACATGTCTCACTTTGCAACATGAATTCTGGGCTCTATTGTGGTCGTAAGTCGAGGACTACCTGTATTTGTTTCATTTTGTTGCTGTTGTTTTCACAGGATGGCTTCGCTGCGTATCCTATATCCCAGGCAGAATCCAAATGCTTCCCCCAGAAAACACAGCCCTAACCACACTGTCCACCCAACCATTTAAAACTATGCCAGGAACAACTGTTAAGTATGAAGCACTGGAAGGAAAAATAATAATTATACATTTAAAAAGAAAATCCTGGGGGAAAAAAAGTTTGCAGTGTCTCCTAGGTTTTTGCAAAACTGCTATTATCTTGTCCAACCTCCCAAAGCTTTTCATGCAATTATCAATTATGCCATGTGGATTTAAAAAAAAGAAAAAAAGAAAAAGAAAGAAAAACCAACTCGCGAAACACGGAGGCCACATTTCAAAGAATGCTCAATATTGAATAATACATCAGCTGGTAGTCGGTCGTTCTTTTATTACTTAGACAAAACTGGGCATTAAGCGAAATAGGATGGAAACGTCTACTGAGATGGAAAGAGGAGGCACGCTTGGTCTCTTTCCTGATCATTAGATTATCCAGTGATCTCTAGATGGGAGAAAAAGCTTCAAAAGACGGAACAAATATTCTTTGAACAGGAATACTTCCTTCTACCCGCAGGGATATTTTTGTCTCCGCATTCTGTCCTTTCAAAGATGGCGGGAGGTAGCCTACGTACAAAGGGGTTTGATACAGGATGTCCTTAAGTTATAACCCAAATGGACCCTGCTCGTATGACCGACCAATTTTATTTATTTATTTATTTATTTATTGCAGCAATCGTTAAGCAAACATGGTGGTTGTAAAACAGACACCATCGTCAATAAGCAAACCCATTATCTGCAGGGTTTCGGCACAGTTTTGTCGAAAACCAGAAGTAAGTGTTGGTGTTGGAAGAAATATCCATCTGGTTCCGTTCCAAGCTGGGAGAAAGGCACTGGAGACAAAATGGAGGCTGGAGGCTGATTGGCTGATTGATTCATTTATCGATGAAGCAGAACCACCAAGCACATGTGATTCTGGGCAGCTGACCACATGGAGTTGAGAGTGGGAGATTTTTACACCTTCTCTTGGGCTTTGTATTTGAGCTTCCTGTTCCTGTGCAAGGGCATGTATTTTATTGGCTGTTGTAGGGGTTATGCAGGGGTCATACCTGGTTCTGTAGGTTGTCTGAGCTAAGTTTGGTTGAAGTTTCTGAGGGTGATGCAATGTCCTTAGGCTATTGTGCAATCCAGTGAGCTCTGTGTTTTAGTGGGTTAATCCTATTATGGGTCATGTCTTAATCCCATCACCCTGGAGCTGAAGTTCTTTTGTTTTGTCGATAAGCTGGCCCAGTCTTTTTTAATGGGCACCAAATATCTGCTGGGGGCAGGGAGGTGGGGCTCTGAGTTTCTGTCTCCCTTAAGATTTTTTTTATTTCTCTTTTAGGTGAAATATTTTATCCTGCCTTTTTAAATATGTCTCAAAATATTTCATTCTTCTCAGAGAGGGGTGGCTTCCCACACCGGTGACAGGAAAGCCGTCAAAAAACACGATCACATGATCACAGGATGCTGCAAATGGCCATAAACGTGACTGTTTGGCTGAAGTCTTAAAGTTGCCAAGTTTGGAAACCCCTAATTTAGAACCTACACAAGGCACTTAGTGGCGTTCCCATCCAGGCTGTTGTCAGCCTCAAGCCAGTTTAACTTCAGTATGTGTTATATAACGCCAAGCCCGTGGTGGGTTCCTCCTGGTTCAGTCCGGTTCGGCCGAGCCGGTAGCGGTGACGATATGACGTCACCGAACCGGTTCTCCTACCCCCGCCCTCCCACCCCCCACCCACCCCGACCCACGTTATTCTTACCTTTTATTTGGTCCCACCCCCAATCTATTGCTGCCTCCTGAGTCCCAGCTGATGACTAGAGGGAAAAAATCTGTTTAAACTCTTGCTGCGGGGCTTCAAAGGGCCGTCCAACAGCTGATCAGTGTTAAAAGCAAACAAATGAGTCGGGTCATAAGTGCGAGGACTGGTCGTAAGTATGAGGACTGGTCGTAAGTGTGAGGACCTTCCAGAAATGACTCTGACCAGCTAGCCACGCCCACCTAGTCACATGACCTCCAAGCCACACCCACAAAATAAGCCACACCCACAGAACCGGTAGTAAAAAAAATTAGAACCCACCCCTGCACCAAGCCCTTATCATTCATCCTATATATAATGAGAATTAATGTCACATTTTCATCTAGAAATCATCTGCATTGTATTTTAGGCCAATTACACAGAGAGAGTCAAGGTTCTCAGTCTTCCAGATCATTCTTCTCATTCTTGGATGAGAAGCGAATCGTTTTCAAAGAAAAACCAGAAACTCCAGTTGCCTCTTGAAAAAAGCACCTTTGGGATACACACAGAGAGAGACACAATCACACACACACAAAAGAACAAGGTAGAGTCTTCTATAAGCACTAGCACTGATGATGTTACCTACTCTGGGTAATGAAACATCTGCAAGAAAACAACCAAGCTCAGAGATCACCAAGGACCACTCGTTTCAACCCCGAGTTACAAATTTATTCTTCTATAATGAATCAATGATTAATTGTATAAGACTACTACTGTATTTTTCAGAGTATAAGACTCTCCGGACTATAAGACGCACCTATCTTTTTTGGGAAGGAAAACAAGAAAAAAAATTCTGCCTCTGCCTCTGTCTCTGCCTCCTAGCAATTTGCCTCCTTGCAGCAAACAGCAAACAGCCTGCTTTATTTTCATTTTCAGCACAGCCTGATTAGCACAAGAAAAAAAATCTGCCTCCCAGCAATTTGCCTCCCTTGCAGCAAATGGAGCGTGCGGCAATAGGCAATGGCAATCCCTGCAGCCTGAAACAGCTGAGGGTCGGGAGGCCAATCCAACCAACAATCAGCTGCTTGTGCTAATCAGGCTGTGCTGAAGCTGAAACGGGCTGTTTGCTGTTTGCTGCAAGGAAATTGCTGGGAGGCAGAGGCCAAAGGGTGGGGGCTGGTGGGTGGGTGGGGCTACATTCGGTGTATAAGACGCACCCAAATTTTCACCCTCTTTTAGGGGGGGGGAAAGGTATGTCTTATACTCCAAAAATACAGTATATTGGGAGTTGCAGAAATCCAGATCACCACAAGGAGTTCCTGTTTTTTGTACTCCTTAATTACAATCTAGTGGCATTCCGGACTTTTTGCAATATGCAGGTAATCCTCAACTTACAACAGTTCATTTAGTGACCATTCAAAGTTACAAAGGGCGCTGAAAAAAAGTGACTTATCTCTGGGTTTTTTTACACTTATGGCCATGGCAGGTCACGTGATCAAAATTCAGATGCTTGGCAACTGGTTCCTATCCAGTCATGTGATCCCTTTTTGTGACCTTCTGACAAAGTCAGTGGAGAAGCCAGATTCATCTAACCACTGTGTTATTAACTTAACAACTGCAGTGATTCGTTTAAGAACTGTGGCATGAAATGTCGTAAAACTCAGTTAACAAATGCAACACAAATTTTGGGCTCAATTTGGGCTCAACTTGAGGACTACCTGTACTGCATCCCTTGTTTGCTCCGCATCCGTGAGTTCTGTCGGTCTTCAGGTTTTAGGTTACTGATAGTTACAGTCTGATATAAATGGCCCTTTGGAGTTATTGCATGACCCATTTTACTCTTCTCCAGACACTTCCTGCTCAGCTGTGCGATTCTTCTGTACAAGGTTCCCATCAACGGTTATAAAGGCTAGACTGGTTGCCATGGCGATCGATAGCAAGCTTCCCAATTGCATTTTGGTGTTGGTTGTTGCTAGGTAGTAGGTTGTCTTTCCGCTGACCCTTCATGTGGTCCATTATTTGGGGGAAGGAAGGGGGCCGTTCTTGGCTTCTATTATTCCAGCACCTTGATGATTATTTCTCCTTGGGAAGTTAACACCCATCCTCTTCTCGCTGGATACAAAGCTAACGTGCTTGTCACTGAAATTGTTGTTTTGAAAGTTTTGCCTTGTGTCCTTCAAGCGGTGATTAAGACCATCCGCCTTAATCCGCATACAATCCCACCTGCCTTTTCTTTCTTTAGAACCAAAACATTTCACCTCACCAGTCCATTTGAGATCATAAATTTCAAGAGTTGGGGAATGAGCTTGCCTAGGCCATAATAATTTCCTCATCTGATCACCAATAGGATCCCACCCCTCTCAAGGCCAGGTTTGCTCTTTCTAGATCCCATTTTCTCGTTTAGTCTACACAGAGAAGAATGGGAAATGTTCTAATCTGATCAGATGTTGAGACTCTGGAAAGAGTGCAGAAAAGAGCAACAAAGATGATTAGGGGACTGGAGACTAAAACATATGAAGAACAATTGCAGGAAATGTGTGTCTAGTTTATTGAGAAGAAGGAGTAGGAGTGACATGATAGCAGTGTTCCAGTATTTGAGGGGCCTCCACAAAGAAGAGGGGGTCAACCAGTGGTGGGTTGCTACCGGTTCGCCCCAATTCGGGCGAACCCATAGCAGTGGTGTCGGGAGTGGTGTCATCAAAAATGCTCTGTGCATGCACAGAACCTTCTGTACATGCGTAGAACCTTCTGCACATGCGCAGAAGCGCCCCACGCACTTCTGATAGCAAACCGGTAGTGCCGGAATTTGAAACCTACTACTGGGGTCAACCTATTCTCCAAAGTACCTGAAGGCAGGACAAGAAGCAATGGCTGGAAACTAATCAAGGAGAGAAGCAACCTAGAACTAAGGAGAAATTTCCTGACAGTTAGAACAATTAATCAGTGGAACAACTTGCCTCCAGAAGTTGTGAATGCTCCAACTCTGGAAGTTTTTAAGAAGCGATTTGGACCACCATTTGTCTGAAATGATACGATTTCCTGCCTGAGCAGGGGGTTGGACTAGAAGACCTCCAAAGTCCCTTCTAACTCTATTATTTTGTATTCTGTAAATATTCTCTTCCATTGGTTCTCCTTTAACAAAACAAAGTCTTCACTTGTAATTCCCACTTGTTCTGTTGACGTTCTGAATTTATCAGAGTTGATCAATTTATCAATCAATTCAAGAATTGAATTCAAGAATTAATGTAAGCAGACTTGGCTAAACAAATGGAAAGAGAACGGGATCTCTTGGAGAGCAAAATGGCAGCGAACCTTTACAACCCTAAATACTGTAGCTTTGGGCTTGGCAATCTGGTTCTAAATTTGTAGGAGACACCCTCCTATGAACTCCGCATTGTCCTCATGCCAAATTCTCCGAGAAGACTCTTTCTCCTCCGTGACTCCCAAATGGCGGATTGTGGCCCCTCCAGACTCATAATTGGGCCCCATTCAAAAATCATTGTTTTAGAAGGGTTTTATTGCTGTTATTAATGGGTTTCTTGCCAGGTTTTGTTTGGTGGCGTTTTAGCAATGGAGCAGTATAATAACAATAATCTACAATCAATTAATCAATCCAGCCATCCATGAATGCCTTATAATACTCCCAGGACCTTAGCACGGCGTAATGTTCTCTGACGGCAATAGTTGCCGAGCGTAACAGTCAATTCCTGAAACTATAAAGCTTGAGAAAGTTCATTTCTAATGTAAAACAATATCTCCTTGTTTTCTTGGATCTCGGAATATTTTATTTCTAGCCTTCAATGAGATACAGGTAGTCCTCAACATCCAACGGTTCACTTAGTGACCATTTGAAGTTACAACAGCACTGGAAAAAAAAGTGACTTATGGCCATTTTTCACACTTACAGCCATTGATCAGCATCCTCAGGGTCATGTGATCAAAATTCAGACCCTTGGCAACTGGCTCATACTTATGACGGTTGCAATGTCCCAGGGTCATGGGATCCCCTTTTGCAACCTTCTGACAAGCAAAATCAACGGGGAAGCCAGATTCACTTAACCAGCATATTACTAACTTAACAACCGCAATGATTCACTTAACAAATGTGGCAAGAAAGGTGTAAAATGGGGCAAAAGTCACTTGACAAGTGTCTCACTTAATATCAGAAATTTTGGGCTCAGTTGTGGTTTTTAAGTCGAGGACTACATCAGTGGTGGGTTCCTCCCGGTTCGGCCCAGTTCGGCCGAGCCGGTAGGGGTGACGATATGACGTCACCGAACCGGTTCTCTTTGTTCTGGAGCTGGGCCCTCCCGCCCCGCCCGCGTTATTCTTATCTTTTATTTGGCCTTGCCCCCAATCTATTCGCCGCCTCCCGAGTCCCAGCTGATGGGCTATAAGGAAAAAAACTGTTTAAACTCTTGCAGTGGGGCTTCAAAGGGCCGCCCTACAGCTGATCAGTGTTAAAAGGCAGTGTGGTGGTAGACTGGTGCCTCCAAAAACAAATGGGTAGACCGGTGCCTCCAAAAAACAAATGGGCAGATCAGGACACTCCAAAAACAAATGGGTAGACTGGTACAGCTCTGCAAGCAGTTAAAAGCCTGGTAGACCAGTACCTCCGCTAAATCCTAAAGAATTGTCACATGACCATCAAGCCACGCCCACAAAATAAGCCACGCCCACAGAGCCAGTAGTAAAAAAAATTATAACCCACCCCTGGACTACATGTAAGGAGAAACCAGGGCAGTGGGAAGAGAGGTATTGCTGTGGGCAGCTATTAAGTTTTGGCAGGGGGAGTTCATAGAATCATAAAATCCTAGGGCTGGAAGGGACCTTGGAGGTCTTCTAGTCCAACCCTTGCTCAAGGCAGGAGTCCTTATACCATCCCAGACAAATGGTTGTCCGTTATTTTGTTGAAAACCTCCCACAATGGAGCACCCAACAACTCCAGGAGCTGAGCTGTTCCACTGATCGTTAAATATCTCCCTCTTGACTGCCAATTCTCCATGACTGATAACTCTCCTCCTAATCCTGCTTGGGAGTTTAGTTAGCCAGTTTTAGCATTGCTGCGTGCAATTTGGGTTTCAATGCACCACCCAAAATATAATATGGAAAACAGCTTTAGAAAGCAGAAGTCGGTGAAGGAATTCCTGCCCTGCGAATGTTTATATGCAGACATTTTCTTCTCCCAAATCGGATGTCAAGAAGAATAAACTTGCATGCTGAAATCAGCACTTTTCAGAATGTTAAGGGATAATCCTGAAGAAGCGCATAAATAAAATGTGCATTTTTAAGGAGAAATACTTCCAAGATTACATTTTATCCACGCAGAATTTGCAAAAAGTATACATCAGGAAAAAAGGCATGTAAAAAGCCATCTTTTGAAAATCTGCCCAACCAATGCATTCACTTTTTTGTACATGTTCTTTAAATACATTTGTAAATTTATATCAAAGTGGGCCAAAATTAACATACAATAAGAAACTGAGTGAGATGAGGGGAACTTACAACTCTCAAGAATTTGATTGGATCTCAAGTAGAACGTTGTTGTGCCATTGTTGTATCTGTTGTTGGGTCTGAGTAGTTGCACAAATGTTGAGAGGTGTTTAGGCTTCTAACTCTCCCCAAGATCACAAGGGCATGGACCATGAGTGGGTGGTCTTCTTTATAGTTGCCTCCTCTCAAGCTGAAGTTACTCAATTTATTTCCTTTCTCCACAGCCATGAAATATGTTTTCCAATAATGAATAAATACTAAGTTTTCCAGTGTTTCAATATTTGAGGAGCTCCTACAAAGACGTGATGGCGTTCAGGAAAAACCTGTTCTTGTGTCTAGTTGTTCTGATGTGCAGTGCTCTATAGCTTTGTTTTGAGAGTAGGAGTTGAAATAATTTATGTCCAGGATGCGAGGGGTCTGTAAATATTTTCACAGCCCTCTTTTTGACTCGTGCAGTATACAGGTCCTCAATGGAAGGCAGGTTGGTAGCCATTGTTTTTTCTGCAGTTCTAATTATCCTCTGAAGTCTGTCTCTGTCTTGTTGGGTTGGAGAACCAAACCAGACAGTTATAGAGGTGCAGATGACAGACTCAATAATTCCTCTGCAGAACTGGATCAGCAGCTCCTTGGGCAGTTTGAGCTTTCTGAGTTGGCGCAGAAAGAACATTCTTTGTTTTGCTTTTTTGATGACGTTTTTGATGTCCATTTTAGATCTTGCGATATGGTAGAACCTAGAAATTCGAAGGTCTCTACTGTTGATACTGTATTGTCTAGTATTGTGAGAGGTGGAAGTATGGAAGGGTTTCTCCATTTGTCTGAAATGGTATAGGCTCTCCTGATGAAGCAGGGGATTGGACTAGAAGACTTCCAAGGTCCCTCCAACCAGGGACCTGGTGGCTCCACAGACTGAAAGCATTGTGATTAACACCAGCTGTCTGCAATTACTGTAAGTTTGAATCTCACCAAGCTCAAGGTTGACTCAGCCTTCCATCCTTTCTAAGGTAGGTAAATTGAGGACCCAGTTTGTGGGGGCAATAAGCTGACTTTGTATAAATATACAAAAAGTATGAAGGCTATTGCTTAATGCATTGTAAGTCGCCCTGAGTCTCCGGAGAAGGGAGGCATATAAATCAAATTTAAAAAAACAACCCTCTATTGTTCTACGTTCTAATGCAATCTAAGTTTTGTTTCAGTGACACTGGCAATCGATTTTTAGTATTGTTGTGGTTGTGTGGTGTTTGGGCTGTTAGATTAGATTAATGTCAGAAGAGAGAGAGTGATCATCCGGAGTCTTGAGATCTGAGTGAGATATAATGTCACATAAATGATATCATGTACATTCATCTAATTCGTATAAATAAAATCACTGGATGTGTTGGCTGATTGATTGATTGATTACAGTATATGCCATTAAGTTGTTTTCGACTCCTAGCAACCACATAGATAGTTATTCTCCATGATGATCTGTCCTCAACCTTCTTTTTCAGACTTCCCAACACTCGTGACTGCTGTCACCAAGTCCGTCTACCTTGCTGCTGGTTGTCTCTTCTCCTTCTTCCTTCCGTGTTTCCCAGCATTGCATCCGTTTCCAGAGAGCTGGAGCATAATGTGTCCAAAGTAGGAAGCATGAATGTATGTATACTCCCTTTTTCTTTTTTTTCTTCTGTTCAATCGTGTCTGATTCTCAAGGACAGCTTGGACAGGTTCCTGCAGTTTTCTTGGCAAGGTTTTTCAAAGTGGTTTGCCACTGCCTCCTTCCTAAGGAGGAATTTTTTTTCTAGGGCTAAGAAAAAAATGATTGTCTCAAGGTCACCCAGATGATTTTGTGACCAAGGTGGGACTAGAACTCACGGTCTCCCAGTGTCTAGCCCAATGCCTTCACCAAATTGGCTCTCGACTATCTATAAAGGTAAAGCTTTTTCCTATACCAGGGGTGTCAAACTGGCGGCCCATGGGCCAGATGCGTCACACGCAGGCCACACCCACCCCAGCTCCATGAAGGGAAAAAACTTCATGATACATCATGTGACGGCAACGTGGCACCGCAAGTTTGACACCCATGCCCTATACAGTTGTGTCTGACTGCAGGGGGTGGTGCTCATCTCTGTTTCTTGGCCAAGGGAGCCAGCGTTGTCCAAAAATAATTCTGTGGTCATGTGGCCAGTATGACTATACACCAAGGCGCATGGATACCTTCCCACCAAATCTACTCGCATTTGCATGCTTTCGAACTGCTAGGTGGGCAGGAGCTGGAGCAAGTAATGGGAGCTCACTCCATCACGTAGCGCTCAGTCTTAAACCCAGGCTGTCAGCTTTCCAGTTGACAAGCTCAGCTGAGGCATCATACCTCCTTAAACTATCTATACATTCCGTTGTGGCCCGTCAGTAGCCTATGCAGCTAGTAGCTGATTCCGACAGCGAGGAGGCTGGAGTGGTGCTGTGCCAGCAGCCTGTGCAGCTGGCACTCGAGACGGACAATGAGGAGGCTGGAGAAGATGTGGTGACAGAGGCGGGGATTCAGCCAGGGCCTTCAAAACTTCCATAAGTGAAGAGGAAGAAGAGGAGGAGCCTCTTCTCGATGCACGGGCACGCAGAGCTGCCAAAAGGCAGGAGTGGCTCCTCAGGAGGAGGTCTCCTCGAGAGTAAGGCTTGGGGCTAATTGGCCACTCCCTTAGCCTATTTAAGGAAGGACGACGACTGAGGCAATTTGCAGGGAACAACTTCGTTCACTCTCCTTCGCGTCCTGATCTTAGTTCTCTGCAAATTGCTTCTGGGCTTTCTGCCAACCATAGTAAGATTACGATTATTTATTCTTTCGATTCTTGTAGGCTGTTAAGAAAGTTAATTAACAGCCTTTGTTTGAAAAAGACTGATTTAATTTAGTAAACTAAGGTTTGCACAGACTTTGTGTGTGCTGCGTTCTTTGGGGTCCGTAGCTGGGGCAGAACATATTCAGGGGTGGGATTCTACCGGTTCGGACTGGTTCGGGTGCGCAAAGCACACAATCACTGAACCAGTTGTTAAACCAGCAGGATCCCACCACTGTATACATTCATATAATTCATATCAATAAAATCATTGGCTGTGTGACTTGGTTTAATGGAAATGCTAGTTTAAAACATCTGGATGTCCATCGGTGGCCTGCTGCTATATAGGTAGTCCTCAACCTATGACCACAATTGAGCCCAAAATTTCCATAGCTAAGCGAGACAGTTGAGTTTTGCTCCATTTTATGACCTTTCACTTAACAGTTGTTAAGTGAATCACTTAACTGTAATTATTAAGCTAGTAACACGGCTGTAAAGCGAATCCAGCTTCCCCGTTGACTTTGCTTGCCAGAAATATAAGCCAGTTGCCAAGCGTCTGTATTTTGATCACATGTGTACAGGGATCCTGCAACCGTCATAAGTGTGAAAACTGGTCAGAAGCCAATTTTTTCAGTGCTGTTGTAATTTTGAACAATCACTAAATGAATGGTTGTAAGTTGAGGATGACCTGTACTAGACTATTGAAGTGGTCAATGCCTTCTGACCCTTGCCTTTCCCCAAAGGCTGTTTTCCTGCTTGGAATTGCTCTCTGCCTTAGGAATATAGCTATGGTGAAATTATCTGCACATAAACCATTATTTCAGACATGCAATTTCAAGGACGTCCAGTTTTAGTTCCATGAATTATTCACTCATCTCCTTGCCCATCGGCTTCACTTTGTTTGTGTGAGTGTCCTTGTACGTATCCGCAGCTATATCTGTAGCTCACAACTCATAGCACTTTCCCCATCTCCTTGAAACCTACCCTGAAATATTCCCCTCAATCAAGGCTTCTCAAGTCTGTTTCTCATTACTGACCCCCTGTGGACGTCTGGGTTTTTGCAGTCTAGATCAGGCAGCCCCAGTGGTGAAATCCAATTTTTTTTACTACCGGTTCTGTGGGTGTGGCGTGGTGGGCGTGTTGTGGCTTGGTGGGCGCAGCAGGGGAAGGATACTGCAAAATCTCCATTCCCACCCAATTCTAGGAGAAGGATACTGCAAAATCCCCATTCCCACCCCACTCCTGGGAGAAGGATATTGCAAAATCTCCATTCCCACCCAACTCTGGGACCAGCCAGAGGTGGTATTTGCTGATTCTCTGAACTACTCAAAATTTCCACTACCGGTTCTCCGGAGCTTGTCAGAATCTGCTGGATTTCACCCCTAGACAGCCCTAATCCACAATTCACAATTTAAAATGCTTAAAATATCATTTCTCTTGGGGAAAAAATCAAAGATCCAGCTTCTGGATTGTTCCTCTTTTAGTCTCCTGGAATGCCTTTCAAATTCAGGTGGGACAGTCACATTTTTCAGAAAGGAAAGTAAAAGATAAATAAATGTCTGCTATTTTCCAAGGGGTCAATACCATTAAAAAAGTGAAGGATAGAAAGACCTTTGGGGTAAAATTTGGGAGATTGGGGTGATAAGAGGGAGGGACTGGATAGGGACTACCAGACAAGATAAGGACTACCACCATAGGGGAAAGAAAGAAGATGATTGGAAAGGCCATTTTGCATGTGATGAAAGTTAGCACCCACCCCTCCTAGAAGAATGAAATATTTTAGAAAATATTTTTAAAAAGGCAGAATATTTCCCCTAAAAGAGAAATAGAAATCTTAAGGGAGACAGAAACTCAGCTCCCTGCCCCCAGCAGATATTTGGTGCCCATTGAGAAGAACTGGCCCAGCCTATCTACAAAACAAAAGACCTCAGCTCCAGGGTGATGGGATTAAAACATGACCCTCCAGGATATTATAGGATTATCTATCAGCAGGGCTCACCACATGGCACCACCAAGCCCCTTCATTACATCAGCCCAAGGTTCAACCAAACTTGATTCAGACAAACCTGACTCCACATGGGAGTCTGACTACAGCCAATAGAATACATTTCTTGCACAGGAACAGGAAGCTCAAGGGCAAGGCCCAAGAGGGGGTATCAATACCTCTCTCTCTCATCTCCATGTGTTCAGCTGCACCAGGACCTCAAACCCATTTGGTCCTGTCCATCAATACACCATCTTTCCAATCAGCCTCTGTGTCTTTCTCCCCACTTGGAACTGAACCCAGATGGATGTTTCTTCCAACACATGACAACCAAGTAATCTTATGCAATGGGAATGGATGTGGATCAGTGGTGGGTTGCCCCTGGTTCGGACCGGTTCTATAGAACCGGTAGTAAAACCGGCGGGAAGCTCCGCCCACTGACCCTGATGTCATCAGAAGCGATCTGCACATGCGCAGAAGCAAGGAGCGTGCGCAAGCAAAGCGAGCACGCGCGCACAATCCTGTTGTGAACCAGTAGTAAAGGTAAGTAGAACCCACCCCTGATATGGATGAAGCACTGTTAGAAATGACAACATTTAAGACCTAACTGGGGAAACAAACTTCAGCTAACTGTATATAAACAGGGAGCAAACACCACACTCACTAACACTGATAATATTACCTAGCTGGGTAATGAAATGTCTGCAACCAAATAACCAAGCTCCAAGGACTCCACAGAGTTTTGAAGATTGAGAAGATATTATTCTCACACAACATTGACAATATTCATCCTGATGTTGCGTAGCTCAAAAAACTTTGGGGTTCTTTTTCTCCTTTCAGAAGAAGGAGGAAGGATGACCCCCCCACTCTTCTCAACAGTTTGCTTTCTGAGTTTTTATCACCTTCCTGACATTTTGCAAGGCTGTGAAAACAGCTCTTTTCAAACAAGCATTTGAAGGTTGGTGGTCTTTTCAGTTTTGGGGGAGTTTGTTCTAATTTTTTGGCTGTTTTTAAACCTCAGAAGGGGATTGTTTTTTGGAGATCGGGGATAATACTTTATGCTAGCCGATCAATTGGAATTTAGCTGAATTTAACAAAGAGCCAACTGGTATTGTGTTTTTTTTTTCCCCTGTCTTTGTTTTACTTTGCAAACTGCTTTAAGTTCCATGAACACTAGACAAATATCTGAAAAAATAATGCCACCTTGAACTATGAGGTCTCAATTCCGGTGAACAATTATGTTGATTTTTTTAAAAAAAAAATATTATGGCATACAAAAACTATGGTCCACTTAACAAGGTGACAAATTCATCCTTCATTTGCTCCTTTATCATCCTCAAAGTTTGCCAGAAGCACCAGAGTTTCACGATCAATAGCTTTCCATCTTCTGCTTAAACCCTCTTGGCTGAGTCTAAGAGAACCACTCCAGATGTTCAAAACGAGCGACCAACTTCTAGCCAATACTTAAGTAAACAGCGACACCAGGTGGACAAGGCACCTGTTTGATTTAACATTTTTCCCCCCCAAAAAAGCTGACCAAACCTCTTCCTCTTGATCTTGGGGTTGTTTTGCAACCTAGTTCTCTAGAACAAAAAGTTTGATAAGGGGGAGAGAATAGCTGCAAGAATCGCATTTGCTCAGAAATGGAAGAGTAAAGAAACACCTTCAGAGGAAGAAGTGTTATGTAAAATCTACAATTGTGCAGAAATGGACAGACTCATTTTGGATCTCAAAAATAAAAGTGAATCAACGTATTTTATGAATGGTTAGACACGAGGAAGAGCGCCAAGAAGAGGGTATAATCAGTGGTGGGATTCAAATAATTTAACAACTGGTTCTCTGCCCCAATGATTTCTTCCAACAACCGGTTCACCAAACTGCTCAGAAAGTTAACAACCGGTTCTCCCGAAGTGGTGCGAACTGGCTGAATCCCACCACTGGGTGTAGTGAATGCATAGAAATATATATGTCAATGTATACTGAACTTGTGAGTGTGTTATAGGTTTATTGGATATGGATTATGGATTTAGATATGAAATCTAAAATTTGTTACTACCGGTTCTGTGGGTGTGGCTTGATGGGGGGGGAGGGTAATGTGACTGGGTGGGTGTGGCCAACTTTTTTTTTTTTTACTGTTAAAAGCATTTTTTCTACAACCTTAAGAGGTTGCAGAACAAAAATGCTTTTAGAAGCCTCTGCCGATCAGGCAACTCAGCTGGGATCACCAGAGGCTTTTAAAGGCATTTTTTCCTGCAACTTCTTGGCCGAAGAGGTGGTAAAAAAATGCTTTGGAAAGTTTCTAACAATCCCAGCTGAGTTGCCTGATCATCAGAGAGGCTTTTCAAAGCATTTTTTAAAAAGCCTCTCTGACGATCCCAGCTAAGTTGCCTGATCAACAGAGGCTTTTCAAAGCATTAGAAAAAATACTTTGAAAAGTTTTAAAAAAAAAGTTGGCCATGCCCACCCAGTCACATTAAACCACGCCCCCCCCCCAAGCCTACATTTCACCTCTGGCCCATTGTATGACCTTTCTTGCAACAGTTGTTAAGTACTGAAGTTATTAAGTTAATTACATAGCTTCCTTGTGGACTTTGCTTGTCAGAAGGTCACAAAAGGAAAATCACAGGGTCCCTGGACACTGCAACCGTCATAAGTACATGCCAGTTGCCAAGAGTCTGAAATTTGATCACATGACCACGGGGATGCTGTAATGGTCGTAAATCACTTTTTTCAGAGCTGTTGCAACTTTGAACGGTTGGTAAAATAATGTTTCTGAATAGAAGACTACCTGTACTTGTTTATTAATTTAATTATTTATTTATTTTATTTATTTATTAATTTAATTTGTATACCGCCCTTCTCCCAGAGGGACTCAGGGCGGTGAACAGCCAAAATTAAAAAACATACAAATACAAAAGTTAAGATAATTAAAAGAATTAAATCATTGGCTACCCAATTTAAAACCCCAAATCCATAAAATTTAAAATCCCAATTAAAAACCATTTAGGCTAGGCCGGCTTGATGAAATAAAAACGTCTTCAGGGCTTTACGGAAGGTCCGGAGGTCCGGGATCAATCGTATTCCAGGAGGCAGCTCATTCCACAGGGCGGGTGCCCCCACAGAGAATTATAAGATATCCTGTGTATTTAGGCTAGAGGGCAGTGAAATATTGGATCCAAAGGAAAGTTGGGTTGAAAACAGCTCTTTCCAAGGAAGCACTGTTTAGAATCACCAGCACTGTACAGCTAGTCCTCAACTTATGACCACAATTACAGCTGAAATTTCTCTTACTAAGCGAAACGTTTTATTAAAGGGAGTTTTGCCCCATTTTACAACCTTGCCTGCCACAGTTGCTAAGTGAATCACTGCTGTTGTTAAATTTGTAATACAGTTGTAATCCAGCTTCCCCATTGACTTGGCTTGTCAGAAGGTCGCAAAAAGAGATCATATGACCCTGGGACACTGCAACCGTCATAAATAAGAGTCCGTTGCCGAGCATCAGAATTTTGATCAACGTGACCAGGGGGACGCTGCAATGGTCATAAGAGTGAAAGATAGTTATAAGCCACTTTTTTCGGTTCTGTTGCAACTTTGAACCGTCACTAACTGAACTGTTGTAAGTCGAGGACTAGCTGTAGCCCTAAAACAGGGTCCTAGAACCGTGATGGCGAACCTATGGCATGCGTGCCCAAAGCGACAGACGAAGTCATGTTTGTCTTCCGGGTTTCTGGCGTGTATGCACACTTGATGATCAGCTGTCCTTTGTGCGCACGGCAGTGCCGAAAACCGATGTGCACATGCACGGCAGCCAGCTGATTGTCGGGTGCGTATGCACCAGAGGCGGGTTTCAGCAGGTTCTGACCAGTTCTGGAGAACCGGTAGCGGAAATTTTGAGTAATTTGGAGAACCAGTAATAAACATTCTGACTGGCCTCACCCCCATCTATTCTCTGCCTCCCAAGTACCAGCTGATCGGGAGGAAATGGGGATTTTGCACTATCCTTCCCCTGGAGTGGGGTGGGAATGGAGATTTTGCAGTATCCTTCCCCTGGCATGGGGAAGGAATGGAGATTTTGCAGTATCCTTCCCCTGAAGTGGGTTGGGAATGGAGATTTTGCAGTATCCTTCCTCTGGAGTGGGGAGGGAATGGAGATTTTGCAGTATCCTTCCCCTGGAGTGGGGACAGAATGGAGATTTTGCAGTATCCTTCCCCTGGAGTGGGGAGGGAATGGGGAATTTTGCAGTATCCTTCCTCTGGAGTGGGGAGGGAATGGGGAATTTTGCAGTATCCTTCCTCTGGAGTGGGGAGGGAATGGAGATTTTGCAGTAGCCTTCCCCTGCCACGCCCACCATGCCACGCCCACCAAGCCACACCCACAGAACCGGTAGCAAAAAAGTTTGAAACCCATCACTGGTGTGCATGCCAGAACCCGGAAGTTCAGCTTTTCCGGAGCATGATCCCTTCGCGCGCACAGCAGTGCCAAAAACCAGCCTGCACATGCGTGGCAGCCAGCTGATCATTGGATGCGCATGCGCGCTAGAACCCGGAAGTTTTATTTTCCGGGAGCGCAGCCCTGATGAGCGCCCACACGCACGCGCACCGATTCCGTGCTACCTTTTTGGTACTCAGTGCCGAAAAGGTTCGCCATCACTGCCCTAGAAGGTCTTAGGTGACTCTATTTAGCCTTTTCTTTCTTCTTTTCTCCATACTTTCAACACGCCACATTCAAGACTCTCAAAGATATCCGCTTTCAATGTCCCACCTGGGCTGAAATCAGAAGTAAAGGTACAAGAAGAGATTTTGGCAAACGGATTCGGCCATCTGTATTCCATTAGGCTAGCAGAGCAAATAGAATCAACTTGGGGAAATTTAGGAGAAATCTGAACCGTATATCAAGTCACTTTTTTCTTCCTGCAAAGGTCAGGCTTTCTTCTCAGGTCAAGCTTTTTTTCACTTTTGGCCGTAGGGATACAAAAAATAGAACTTGTTTGTGGTTCCTGCAGGGGATAAAGACCAACCTTTATTTTTATTTTTATTTTTTTATTTTTTTATTTGATTTATATGCCGCCCTTCTCCGGAGACTCAGGGCGGCTTACAGTGCTTTAAGCAATAGCCTTCATACTTTTGTATATTTTTATACAAAGTCAGCTTATTGCCCCCACAAACTGGGTCCTCAATTTACCTACCTTTAAATACTTTTCTTCTGCATACTTTTTAGTTGAAGCAAAGGGACATGTTCTTCAACTGAGCCCAACATTTATGATGCTAAGCGACACATTTGTTAATTGAGTTTTTACCCCGTTTTATGAATTTTCTTGCCACAGTTCTTAAGTGAATCACTATAGTTGCTAAGTTAATAACACGGTTGTTAAGTGGATTTGGTTTTCCCATTGGCTTTGCTTGTCGGAAGTTTGCAAAATGGGTCGCTTAAACCATATAGCAACAGCAATGGTACTTTAAGCTTATATAGCACTTAGCAATAGCACTTAGACTTATATACCACTTCACAATGCTTTACAGTCCTCCCTAAGCGGTTTACAGAGTCAGCCTATTGCCCCAAACAATCTGAGTCCTCATTTTACCCACCTCGGAAAGATGGAAGGCTGAATCAACCTTGAGCCTGGTGAGATTCGAACTGCCAAATTGCAGGCAGCCGGCAGGCAGCAGAAATAGACTGCAGTACTCTAACCACTGCGCCACCACGGCTCTTATATACTGCCACATAGCACTTTAAAGCAGTCTGTGAAGTAGTTTACAATGTCACCCTATTGCCCTCAACAATCTGGCTCTTCGTTTTACCGACCTCGGAGGGATGGAAGGCTGAGTCAACCCTGAGCCGGTCAGAATCAAACTCCTGGCTGTGGGCAGAGTTTGCCTGCAATACTGCATTCTAAACACTGTGGCATCATATATAGGACATTAATGCATCCCTCTTACCTTTGAATGAACATTCCATATTCCGATCCTCATTGGTGGATAGCTTTTGATAGGTCATATAAAGTCTTGCATGAAACCTATGGGCTCTTGCTCTGTTTTTCCCCTGAGAAATGGTTCTTCAGCAGAGAAGAACTCTGTCTTAAGGATGAACACTTTCCAACCTCTCTTATTCATTTGTAACACAAATTCCTGGGTGAGCCTCAGTATGGATTTAACAGCAAAACTGGAATCCAATAATAATAATAATAACAACAACAATGTTGGAAGGGCCCTTGGAGGTCTTCTAGTCCAACTCCTTGCTCAGGCAGGAAACCCTATACCCATGATGGTGAACCTATGGCAGGTGTGCCATAGGGGGCACGTGGAGCCACATTGGTGGGCACCCGAGCTCAGCTCTGTTTTCAGACCTTCTGGGCTCACCAGAAGTAGGGAAACAGGCTGTTTCCAGCCTCCAGAGGGCCTCAGGGGTGGAGAAGGCTGTTTTCACCCTCCCCAGGCTCCTAGAAAGGCTCTGGAACCTGGGGAGAGCAAAAATGGGCCTTCCAGTCCCACCAGAAGTCAGCAAACTGTCCGTTTCTGGCCTCCGGAGGGTCTCCAGAAGGTGGGGAAGACTGTTTTCGCCCTCCTGGAGCCTGGGGAGGGTGAAAAATGGGCCCACCATGCCATCGCGTGCCAAAAACAGGAGGGAGCAGGGAGGCCATGTACACATGCACGGGAGGGCCGGGTGCATAGAATTATGGGTGTGTGAGCATGCATACACGCGACCCCCCCCCCCTGCACTCCCCCTGCTTTTGGCACGTGATGGCAAAAAGCTTAGCCATCACTATACCATTTCAGACAAATGGTTGTCCAATCTCTTCTTAAAAACTTCCAGTGTTGGAGCACTCACAATTTCTTGAGGCAAGTTGCTCCACTGATTAATTGTTCTAACTGTCAGGAAAATCTACTCTCCATTTTTTTTTTTCCCCTCTTGACTCAACATCACTCCCT
This sequence comes from Arizona elegans, assembly GCA_022577455.1. Classification (NCBI taxonomy): domain Eukaryota; kingdom Metazoa; phylum Chordata; class Lepidosauria; order Squamata; family Colubridae; genus Arizona; species Arizona elegans. Next base: position 11,597,192 of record JAKOOJ010000005.1, on the reverse strand, counting down.
CCGTGCTGAAGCCCAGCCTGCTTTCCAGGATCAGAATCCCGATTCTTAAAATCCTAGCAAGGTATGCATGTAATCTGTACTTCAGCCGCCCGATGCCTATTTTTATGCCTCCAAATCGATGGAATTGCTCTATTCTCTCCTGTTGGCCATATATTTTTTTTTTCTTTCTTGGTTATTGTTGTCTCATGTACGGAGGTAAATATCAAAATGCATCGGGAATAAATCCTAGCAGAAAGCTGCAAAGGCCACCTGGTTCTCAATTGTAGGATTAAGAAGAACAAACACAGCTGGTTAATCACACTGGTTGAGCCCTCAACTCAACCCAGGAATGTCTGACAGCGGAGAACAAGCAGGTAATGGTGAGAAACATGTTTCTCAATTCCAGAAACCTGATGCTGGAGGAGGCTCTTGTCATTAGCTGTGTTTGGATCACAGAGATGAGGACATGTTGCAAGCTAAGAGAGCATGCTACTAAAGCTGTCCTCAGCGCTGACGGGACTCCATTTCCATATCAAGTTCAGGAAAGGTTGAGCAGCATCCAGACTGGCTATTCGTCGCTCGAGTATAGGCTGATAAACTTTATCTGGATCTTTCCATTTTGGACTTGAATGTTTTATGCATCTTTAATGCAAAGGGATGTTTTTTCCTCTGTATTTTTTTTAAAAAAACAAAATCTTGGGGGAGAAAATGAAACAGAATCATTTTCTTTGCATCCCTTTTTATAATATATATAACTTGTGCATGCAACCAAGTCTGTAAACAGGTAGATCTGTGGTTGTCCTGTATTTTCTTCTTTTTCATGCGTAATCATAACCGAAAGATCTTTATAGGATTTTATTCATCTATTCCCCTTCCTCTCCCCACCTCCCCCCGAAGAATGAAATATTTTTGGAAACATTAAAAAAGGCAGAATGTTATATTTCCCTAAAGGAGAAATGGAGAAACATGTTTCTAGAGGCAGGAAGCAGACCCCAGTCTTTCTTAATAGCCCACAGCAGATGCCAGCACTTAAGGAGATAAAGAGGAAGCCAACTGTCTAGATGGCTCCATCCTTAAGGAAAGCAACGGTTGTAAGTGTGAAAAACGGTCATAAGTCTTTTTTTTTCAGTGACCTAACTTTGAACAGTCCTTAAACGAACTGTTGTAAGTCAAGAACTACCCGTACCCTCAAATCGGCTTTGATTCCTGAAAAATGCCTCTTGCAGCTTTCTTGGCAAGGGTCTTTCGGAAGTAGTTTGCCATTGCCGCTTTCCTAGGGCTGAGAGAAGTGACTGGCTTATCTGGGTATCTATCAGTCTGTCTCCAAACTTCAAAAAATATGGCAATCGGTTGCTTGCTGCCCATTCAGAAGGTCTTGTAAGTGAGCGTCCTTCACCCCTGTTAGTAATGAATGTCTTAACAAGCAATTCAATCATTTTAGGGTCAAAGCAAACAAACAAAAAAATATTGGGAGAGTCAGAGAGGCCTAATGCAGGCCTAAGTGCATAATTACCATCAAATCCAACAGTCATGCTCTGATAATTGTGGAGAGAGATGGTGATTCAGAAAAATGAATGCCACACAGGTTGACAGTTCTCCAGTCTGAACGTGTATAATGACTGAGAGGCTGCAAAGAGAGAGAGAGAGAGATGAGGGCGGAGAGAGGCAGGCTGGGGATGAACAGAGAAAAGATCATATTCCGAGACAATGAATTTGTGGTGGATCTATTCGATCAGAATCCAGGATCCATGGTGTTTACCTCTGGGAAAAAAACGGATTATCTTTGCAGCTTGAGAAATTAAGAAAATGCCGTCTCAGACTTTGGTGAAAAGGGAAGAATGACTGTGAAAAGTAAGTGGCCTAAACCAGTTCTAAAGCCACAATGTGTTTTGCAAACATTTATATTTTTCTAAACCAGGTTGAAGGTTCAGCGTGATGGACTCAGCCTTCACAGCTACTATAAAAGGCTAGGCATAAAAGCCCAGCTGAGCTACTGCCTATCTGACTATGCTTGATGAAGTCGTGATCTGTACAAAGAAATGTCTACCTTCTTTCCACTTAGAAATAAGTGCAACATATATTGATCATCCCGATAAACTGATCGTTTCGACTGACTAAAAGTTGCCCTGGAAAAATCAGGGCACAAAATGGTATGAGGTGGAGGTTTTTTGGGTCATTATTTTTAAACATCATAAAGAGCTACTGAGAATTGCAGATAAGCCATGACATATCAAACAGCCATATTCTACTCTACCTTCAAGAGAACAATGAACGATTCTGCAGAAACCAGCATTGACCTGTGACACATGCGTGTGTTGTCTAAAAATGAAAGCTTCCTTCCTCACAACTTTAGAAGAATCATAGCATCTTTATATCATACGTGTATATTTATTCTGATGCTAAGTGTTTATTTTTTAAAATCCCATTTAAAGTATTTCCTTCCAGCCTGAATGATCCTTCGGGGAAATTAGACCTGTCCATCGCAAGATATATTCATTTATTAAGAAAATTTATATGGCTGAGTCAACCCACTCATAGTGACTGCAAGCAACTGTCAGATATTGCCTGCATATGATGCACCAGAGACTAGAAGGGGTTAAGTCTTTACAGACATCACATGTGACTATATCAGCCAATGAACTCTCTTATTGGACTCTTACCTAGAAACCATTTGGATATCTTCCCCTTCTTTTCTCTCTCTCTCATCTATCTCTCAGCGAGACAACACATGAACTTCTCTCTCCTCTCAACATCTGAGTCATACAGTTAGGGTAAAAATATAACAGGACACCCTGTTCATTATCGTATGCATGTATATATTTGTAAATAATAAAAACAACCTTTTGAACCTGAAGCTGTATTGACCAAATAACTTCCTCATAGAACCAAATGAGCATGGCCATCAATATATATCTGATAAATGGTAGCAGAGGATGAAAAATTATCCATCAATATATATCTGATAGCAACTTCCAGAAATAAGCCTCAATGCAAAACCCAATGCACCCCTTAACCACCCTGGTGACAACAATCAAGCCAACCACTTGATGGGCTCCATATCACCCTTGGGGTCCCTTAGGCTTGCTGGGCAAAATCATGTCTTCAGGGCCTTTCAAAAAGACTGTCAAGGTGCAGCCCCAAACTTATTTTCACACGGATGCACAAGGATGATGTTCACAGAGAGGGGGCTACCCCAGAGAAGGCCCTTCTTCTTCTTGACCTCACTAGATGGACCTCCTTAAAAGAAGGGACCCGTAGCATTCCTTGCCTCCCCGTTCTGGTGGATCAGGTAACTAGGAGAAGACAGTCCTTCAAATAATATATATGCACACCAGGAGTGAAATGCTACCGGTTTGCACTGGTTTGAGCAAATCGGTAGTGATAAAAGCTACCAGTTCAGGCGAATCGGTACAGGGGGGAAAAAAGCTACTGGTTCATCCAAACCGGTATTTCCAACAATCAGCTGTGCCACACGATTTAGATTCACTAGAAAGCAGGAAATCCTGCTTTCTAGAAAGCTGTCCCCCCCCCTCCCCGCTGTTCTACTTACCTTGTTAAGCCTCCTTTTTCCGCATGAAATAAGTGTTTGGTGCACACTGCGCGTGTGTGCACACAGCGTGTTTTTGGCACCCACATGCATGCACGGGCAGCAAAATTGGTGGCAATCCGCGAAGGATTTCATCCCAATGCCCACAATGAAAGATATATTATAAGGACTTTTGTGTCAGCTTCACTGCTCACTTCTACTTAGGAATTTAGGAACTCCAGACATGGTACTAAATATTGAGTTTCCTTCCAGATTAAAACTTAGAACATTTCCATGAGGTGGGCCAGGATCAGTGGTGAAATGTAAAATTTGTTACTACTGGTTCTGTGGGCTTGGCTTGGTGGGGGGGGATGTAATATGACTGGGTGGAGGTGGCCAACTTTTTAAAAAAAAACTTTTAAAAGGATTTTTTCTACAACCTCTTCGGCTGAAGAGGTTGCTGAAAAAAATGCTTTTAGAAGCCTCTGCCGATCAGGCAATTCTGCTGGGATCGCCAGAGGCTTTTAAAAGACATTTTTTTTCTACCACCCCTTGCAGAAAAAAAAAATGCTTTTAAAAGCCTCTGATGATCCCAGCTGAGCCGCACGATCATCAGAGGCTTTTTTTTTTTTACTTTTAAAAGCATTTTTTCGGCTGAAGAGGTTGTAGAAAAAATGCTTTTAAAAGTAAAAAAAAAGCCTCTGATGATCGTGTGGCTCAGCTAGGCATGGCGGGGGGGGGGGGGGGGGGGTTTGCAGGGATTTTTGCTACCGGTTCTCCAAACCACCCGCCACCATCACTACCGGATCGGGCGATCCAGTCCGAACTGGAAGCATTTCACCCCTGGCCAGGATAAGACACAGCAACTGCCTCTGCAAGTCAATCAGTGGGGTTGAAGAATTTATTTAGTTATTATATTTATATCCCTTTTTTTTTTCCTTCAAGGGCATAAGGTTGCATCACTGCCACAAAATCAGAACGATAACTGATTTTGAGTTTCACCACCCTTGCTATATCCCAGATCAAGGCAGATCAACCTAAGGGAATTGCAAATCAGGAGAAGACATTATTATGACTTATGGTTACAACAGTAAAAACCTATTTACTAATTTAACAAATAAAAAATTGCTTTTATTATGAAATCATTTGAAGCCTCTTTGTTTTTTTCTCTTTGAGCTTTGTTTTTATCTCTTATTCCTCCTTCTGCAATGTAGCAATGGACAACTAGCGAACAGGCAGATGGTTGCATATGGATTAACTTATCTAGTTTCATAAAGAGCTAAGACCTATTTAGTAGCTGGATGAGCACCTGGATATGTCCATAAAAATGAGGCTTTAAGCTTGACTCAAAGGATATCAAAGGCCTGCTTCCTTTGACAGCTACATTTTAGGAGCCAATCATTTCTTTTAGTTATTATTTCTTTTATCAAATATATAGCCTGTTCTGGGTGGGCTGTAATAAAAAGGAGCAATTTAAAAAATTGAAATAATAAGGCACATGCTCCTCATCTCAAGGCCCCCCCAAAAAGAGACAAGTGATGAGGGCACTTGAATAGGTAGTCCTTGATTCAGGGCTGGGCTGCTGGGGGTTCACATGGGTTCGGAAGAACCTCTAGCTAAGATTCTGTGCAGTTTGGAGAACCCCCAAATCCCACTCCTGGCTGGCCCCTCCCACCCCTTCCCTCCCCTCCTAGGAGTCCCCACGTGTCCCGTTTTGGATGCAGGTAAGTGCAGGGTGCGGGGAGGGTGAAAAATGGGCCCACCGGACGTTCGGGAAGGCCAGAAACAGACCCATTTCCAGCCTCCAGAGGGCCTCTGGAGCCTGGGGAAGCCGTTTTCGCCCTCCCGGAGGCTCGAAAAAAGCCTCCAAAGCCCAGGGAGGGCAAAAACGCCCCCCCCACCTTGGTGCATGAGACTGACTAGGCCACGCCCACCATGCTCACGCCCAGCCAGCAACTGGGCAGAGAACCCCTTGCTAAAATTTTTGAAGCCCACCACTGCCTTGATCTATGAATGTAATGGAGCGTGCACATCTCAGTTGTAAATTGTAAACAGTGGGGAAAAAATTTATGGAGGTCATTAAGCAAATTTGTAGTCATTAAGCGAACACTCGTTAAGCAAACCAATGGTTCACTATGGGCACAATTTCCCCAAAACTTGAAAGTGCCTGTTTTTAGCAAAACTGTTGTAAAACACAGTCAAATGACCCCAGGAGGCTGCAAAAGGCCCTAAAATGCAGCCGTGTTGCCTAGCACTCAAAATATAGTCGTGTGACTCTAGGAAGGCAGGGAATCATTAGAATTTCAGAATCCGGGTCATAAGTAGCCCCAAGGCAAGGCCATCATAACTTCGAATGGTTGCTAAGCAACTAGTTGTAAGTCGAAGACTGCATGTAGAATTGGATGGCGCCAGTGGTGAAATCCAAACTTTTTTACTACCAATTCTGTAGGCGTGACTTGGGCGTGGCGTGGCTTGGTGGGTGTGGCAAAGGAAGGATACTACAAAATCTCCATTCCTACCCACTCCAGGGGAAGGATACTTCAAAATCCCCATTCCCTCCCCATCCCTTGGGGAAGGATATTGCAATATCTCCATTCCCACCCCACTCTGGGGCCAGCCAGAGGTGGTATTTTCCAGTTCTCTGAACTACTCAAAATTTCCGCTACCTGTTCTCCAGAACCTGTCAGAACCTGCTGGATTTCACCCCGGGTGGCGCCATCTTGTTCCTCCTTTTGCTTCGCCCTCCCTCCTTCAACCCAGCTGCCATCTTGACCCGAACACCTGCAGAACATTTTTGAAATAAACAACCTTTGTATTTATAGAATTGTGACAGAGCAAAAACAGAGTCCCATGCACAAAGCCGTTCCGGATGATTGTGAAGCCCCGTGTGAGGGCTAGGAATTACAAATTACAAAATTCCTGACTTCAGGAGGCCGCTGAGCTCCGTTTCTAAGCGGCGGCATTCACCGAAGTTTCCAAACCCACCTATCCTCATCCCCGCCTCCAATGTCCTTTAATCTAGCCCAGATCCTCCTACAAACTTTGATTTCGATGGAACAATTCTCCCTGCGTGTATACAAAATAAATCAGAAACCGGCACACAGGTTTCCTCCCCCCTCCCCTTGTTTATTTGCTGGGGCGATTAGGCTGCTTTTGCTACATGGTGTTTTCTGCCTTTGCAACACAGTGCCGAAATCCTGTGTGTGTGGACGCTCCACGGGAATGCAGCAAAGCTATCTGTGGGAGAAAATTACTAATCACTAGCAATTGCTAATCACTCTCGCACACTAAACAAATCCAGTAGGCAGGATTTTAGTTACACACCGGCACTCCCTGGCTTCTCCCCCTCCCTCACTCCTGTTTAACATTCTCCATTATACAGTACTTGGCAGTCGTAAACAGCCACTGATGGGACACCCCAAAATCTCATCACAGCCTTCCAATCGTGGTGTGTTGCTCATCTTGGTCTTTATTAGGATGATAAAATCAAGGTCTGCAGTCAGAAAAAAAAAACCCACAGGGGATTCTGGGTAACTTCAAATACTCTTTCAGATGGAAGGAATTGGGGGGGTGGGGACTCAGCCATAATGCAATAGGATTGGTAACTTTTGGGCTGCATAGAGAGAAAACAATTTGTTTCTCCAGTTTGGGGTGGAGGAAGTCAATCTTTTTATCCTTCCCCTTGCTTTTTATTTTTGCTCTACCAAGAAAGGGGTTGGGGGCTTTACTAGCAGGAGAGAAATGCATGGATTATATTTCAGGAGGGTGCCAGACTAATAGAAAGAAAGGGAAAAAAAACTTTTATTGTTCCTTTTTCACCCAACGCACAGCTTAAATGCAATGCCAGCAGTTGCAGTGAAATTGGAATGACTTTAGGAAAAGGGAGTAGAACGGTTTGTTTTATTTATTTGTCGAATTTAAAATTCCGCCCCTCTCGCTCGCAATTGTTGACAGGGAATCAGGCTAGCGAGGGTTGCTAACTACCTCCTGAAGCATAGACTGAAGTCTTTTATTTATTCGGTTATTTATATTCATTAAACAAATGTATAGATGGCTGCCCAATTCCCACACATTGGCTCGGGGGCGTTAAAACACATACATTAAACCTGTAAAACTCTGTCATCCCCTTTAGATATTGTTCCGTGGAAAGTGACAGCAAAAGGAGACTATTGTAACACCTCTCCTGCGTAAGCTGCACTGGCTCCCGGTGGTCTTCCGGGTGTGATTCAAGGTGTTAGTCATCACCTTTAAAATGCTCCATGGCTTAGGACCTGTCTTTTGCCACCAATAGCCTTCCACCGACCAGTTCGTTCTCACAGGGAGGGACTACTCAGGGTACCATCAGTCAAATTATGTTGACTGGCAACTCCCAGGGGGAGGCCCTTCTCTGTGGGGGCACCAACCCTTTGGAATGAACTGCCCCCAGAGATACGGAATATCCCTGATCTCCGTGCTTTCCACCGTGCCCTCAAGACCCTGATGTTCCAACAGGCGGGCTAAACATATGAACATGTGAATGATTTTTAATATGTTATCTAATTCTGGGTTTTATTTAATTGGCCAAACTAAGTAATAATTTTAATTAGCAATTTTATGATGTTTGTGTGTCTATATTTTTCTTGGCTGTACATTACCTTGAGTCCTACGGGAGAAAAGCGGTATAGAAATTAAATAAATAAATAAATAAATAAATAAATATTGTCTCCTTTTGCTGTCACTTTCCACTGAACACTGCTTCTGTAACAGACCCACTCAGCCACAAAATGTGGGGTTGAAACTGGAACTAAAATAGCTTGGTCCAGCAAGGGTCATCCTTATGCAGGTGTAATTGTTCTTCTAATTTGTAAGAAAGAGTTCTTCGGAAAAGAGACAATGAAGATCCATAAAAGTGTAAACCAAGGACCAAGAAAGCAGTGGCTGGCAAGCAGAAGCCTAATTTAGAGCTACAGGGTCATGTGTGATTTTTTGGAAAAACTGTCACTGAATTAAAGGAGTGGTCTGCCATTAATCTCCTGCTTCTCTTTTACGTCAATGTTTTTGCTAAAAAAATAAGGGAGCAAGTATATTAAATAGTAGTTTGCAAGGTGGTAATTTCTGGGCCTGTCAAAGTAAATTCAAAGTACAGGTAGTCCTCGACTTACAATGGTTCATTTAGTGACAGTTTGCAGTTACAACGGCACCGAAAAGAGTGACTTACAACCCTTTTTGCACATTTATTTATTATTATTTTATTTTTTATTTTATTATTTAAATTTCTATACCACCATTCTCCTTTCGGACTCAGGGTGGTGAACAGCCAAAAATAAAACATTTGTACAAAAAAGTTAAAATAGTTTTAAAATAATTAAATAAAGTTTCACCGATAGATGGCAGGTTAAAATCCCCCATGACCAAAAGTCTGGGGGTATCAGCCGCCACCTCGGCTATGACGTTGAGGAGCTCAGGCAGGGTCGTTGCCACATGGCAGGGAGCCAGGTATGTGATCAACAAACCCATCTGCACCCCATGACCCCACTTCACAGAAAGGGACTCACATCCGGCTATCTGAGGTACAGTGGTTTCCCTCAGATCAAGACCTTCCTTTAGAATGACTGCTAGCCCCCCCCCCCCCCCCCCCCGCCCCTGCCCTGAGCTCTCGGCTGATGAAATGCATGGAAGCCTGGTGGGCACATATCCACGAGGGGAAACCCCCTCCCTCATGGCCCAACCAGGTCTCCATAATACCTGCCAGGTCCGCCCCCCCCCCCTCCTGAATAAGGTCACAAATGATTTATGATCTTCGCAGCATCCCCGTGTATGTACGAGATCACCTTCTGCCACCGATGGCCTCCCACTGGCCAATACGCTCCCACAGAGAGGGACTCCTCAGGGTGCCGTCGGCCAAACAATGTTGACTGGCGACACCCAGGGGGAGAGCCTTCTCTGTGGGGGCACCAGCCCTCTAGAATGAACTGCCCCGGAGATCCGCATGATCCCCGACCTATGTACCTTTCGCCGTGCCCTTAAGACTCTTTTGTTTCAACAAGCCGGGCTGGCTTAGAAAATGAATTTTAATTGGGTGTCTGTAGTTTTTAACATAAGGGCCAAATTTTTTATATATTTTAAATTGTTTTTAAATTTTATGGGTATATGTTTGTTTTAATATGGCTGTACACTGCCCTGAGTCCTTCAGGAGAAGGGCGGTATAAAAACGTAATAAATAAAAATAAATAAATAAATAAATGTGATCCAGGGGTGGGTTCTACTTACCTCTGCTACAGGTTCACAATGGGCGCATGCTTGCTTCTGCGCATGCGCAGATCGTCTGTGATGACATCCGGTGGGGTGGACGGAGCCTCCCGCTGCCATTACTACCGGTTCGCAAGAACCGGACCGAACCGGGAGCAACCCACCACTGATGTGATCTAAATTCAGATAGTTGGCAACTGGCTCGTATTTATGATGCTGGTGCGATCCCCCTTTTGCAACCTTCTGACAAACGAAATCAATAGGGAAGCCAGATTCACTTAACAATCCTGTTGCTAACTTAACAACTGCAGTGATTCACTTAACAACTGTAGCGAGAGAGGTCATAAAATGGGGCAAAACTCACTTAACAACTGTCTTCCTTAGCAGCAGAGTTTTGGGGCTCAATTGCGATCATAAATCGAGGATTGCCTCTAGTGTAAGAATTTTACGAGCCGTGGTGGCACAGTGGTTAGAATGCAGTACTGCAAGCAACTTCTGCTGACTGCCGGTTGCCAGCAATTTGGCAGTTTGAGTCTCACCGGCTCAAGGTTGACTCAGCCTTCCATCTTTCCAAGGTGAGTAAAATGAGGACCCAGATTGTCAGGGGGGCAAATATGCTGACTCTGTAAACCGCTTAGAGAGGGCTGGAAAGCACTGTGAAGTGGTATATAAGTCTAATGGCTATGACTATTGCTATTAAGATTGGCCAGGTCTCATAAGAGCATGAGGTTTGCAGTCTTCTGCTTTAAGACTGGGTAAAATTTAGGCAACCATGCCTATGGTTTCAACATTTTATGTGAGATAGTGATGGTGAGATCTCTGAAGTTTCAAAAGATTTGGCAGACATTCCTGATGCCATCTTCCCACAATGAAAATGATTGAGGCATCTGTGGGAAGAGGAGGGGGGGAGGGAAGAGGCTGCCAATCACCTCTTTTTTACTTGGGTCAAGATAGTTATAAAAAAGAATGACGTTTGATTGGGTGGTCACAGTGCCATTTTTGCTCTCTTTTTTTTTTTTTTTTTGGCAGACGCAGATATCATTGGAAATGGTCCTCTAAATAAAGATGGGATTGTTATTCCAATTTTTAAAAGAACTCAAGCATTAGTAGCAAAACGACAGGCTTGGGTGTTTGAGAATGCAATATATATTAAACATTTATCAATATATGGGAAGGGAAGGGAGGGAGGGAGGGAGGGAGGGAGGGAGGGAGGGAGGGAGGAAGGAAGGAAGGAAGGAAGGAAATTTTAATTACAATTATTGTCTAAAGTTCCAAATAAAAATACATCAAAAATTAAAAAAAAAAGGTAAAAACAAAGCAAGATAAAATATATCAATTGGCGCTGGATTCGCCACTGGATAATCAAAGTCTGCCTAATTTTATAGGCAGCATAACAAAATTTAGCTACATTCAAGGAGGCTGAGTCATACTGATCTGATAACAGCATCTATATATTTTTTAAAAACCAGAATTTCCCAGGTACTTTAGCAGGTGACAGATCATAAGGTGGGTCCTTGAGCCCTTACAGAGCAGCCATAGTTATTTCCAAGAGGATGGACTTCAGCTCCCAGAATTCCTCAGCCAGCATAGCCATTGATGAGAATTCTGGGAGTTGAAAGCCACAAACCTGGAATTTGCCGTGGCTGGGAAACTCTATTATAAAGAGCGCAGTAGAGCAGGACATAAACTGTTGTTTCAACAGCCCCTTGTCCCCATGGGCACCGTCTCAGCTCATAGGGTACAGTGCTTGAAAAGCTGATAGCATTACAAAACATATTCTAAAGGGTAGGGGTGAAATCCAGCAGGTTCGAACCGGTAGCAGAAATTTTGAGTAGTTCGGAGAACTGGCAAATACCACCTCTGGCTGGCCCCAGAGTGGGGAGGGAATGGAGATTTTGCAATATCCTTCCCCTGCCACACCCACCAAGCCACACCCACCAAGCCACACAGAATGCCCACAAGCCACGCCCACAGAACCAGTAGTAAAACAATTTGGATTTCACCACTGCTAAAGGGCCATTTGGAAAATGTTCATTACTCTGAGGGGAACAAGTTTTGTTTTCTTTCTTTTTTTTAATTTTTATTTTATTTTGCTAAACCTGTAGCACCAAATCTTGTCTGACAAAACGAGATGTTGAAATGAATGACAATTCTGGCTGGGGTTCCCTTTGATCCCCGAGACTGGATTCTAGAAGACTAACCAGACTTTCTAGACAGGCCTTCTTTGTGTTAAGAATTAAAGGATATAAATAGAAGACAAAAGTATCTGAACATTTAAAAATAGCTTCTCTGATTAAGCTAAACGCGTTGTACCCTAGCATGACAGAACCAGTTTCCTCAGTTAAATTTACTCCTCCTTTAGTAGTTCAGGCTTTTGAAAATTGAACGAGAAAGGGGTGTGTTATTGCGGTTATCAAGATTAGAACAGGATGTATAGTTACAAAACTCTACTTGGGTTCTGTGATTAATGGTTTTATAAGGGTACCCCTAGAACAGGGGTGTCAAACTCGCGGCGTCAGGGCAGCATCACATGACGTATCGGGACTTTTTCCCCTTCGCTAAACCGGGCAGGGGCAGGGCCAGCACATGACGCATCCCGCCTGTGGGCCGCGAGTTAGATACCCATGCCCTAGAGATAAAGAAATACAGTCAGGCCTTTTAGGACCTAGATTTTTGGGGGAAAGAGGAACTCTAAGCCAGGAGAATTCCCAGAATTCCCTATGGCTAACTGGGGAATTCTGCAGGTTGAGAGGTATTGTTTCCTACTTTATTGTTTGTCTGGTATTAATCCCTGCTTATCTAATTGTTAGTTTCTTGAGAGGACGTGCTTTAGTTGTTTTGTTTTCTTCTTAGCTTATTATTGTCCCTTTTGAATGGGGTGTAAAATACAAATATGTAAAATATCTATTGATGATTGATTTGTCTGAATGATAAGCTTTCAGAAATTCCCTAGTGTTTTTGGATTTAGCTTGATCTAGGATGCTCAGTTTCCCAGTTGGAAGAATGGTTGAGTCAATCCATGTGTTCTGACATTAAAGCGTTTTCATCATGTCTTCAAATTAGTAATTGGTGTCCATGGATGCATTCTGCTAGTTTTCTGCCTCTCTGCCCTACACAGTACTGTTTCCATTCTTACATCAGACTTTGTAACTGACTCCTGTTTTTAATTCTTGGACTACTGAGTTTGGTTTACTTAAGATGTTTTTGAGGGCATTAGTTGGTTTGTGTGTCATGGTGATGCCATGTTGGTTGTTTCTGAGATATTTATTGTTTTATAAATTGTTTTTGTTTACAGTTCTACAGAGGAATTATTGAGTCTGTCATCTGCACCTCTATAACTGTCTGGTTTGGCTCTACAACCCAACAAGACAGATACAGACTTCAGAGGATAATTAGAACTGCAGAAAAAACCATTACTACCAACCTGCCTTCCATTGAGGACCTGTATACTGCATGAGTCAAAAAAAGGGCTGTGAAAATATTTATCCTGGACATAAATGGTTTCAACTACAAGAACAGTTTTTTCCCCAAATGCCATCGCTCTGCTAAACAAATAATTCCCTCAACACTGTCAAACTATTCAGATTAGGCTGCATTACTATTGTTATTGGTCTTCTCATCGTTCCTGTTGCCCATCTCCTCCCACTTGTGACTGCATGACTGTAACTTTGTTGACTGTAACTTACGATTTAAATGGATATTGATGGTTTCCTAGTATGATTTGATTGCTTATTGTACCCTATGACTGCCTCTGGGTGTTGTGCCTTCTTGATTCTTGACAAATGTATCTTGTCCTTTTATGTACACCGAGAGCATCTGCACCAAAGACAAATTCCTTGTGTGTCCAATCACACTTGGCCAATAAAGAATTCTATTCTATTCTATTCTATGTTTTTGATGTATAGTTAGTGTTACCTTTTCCATAGCATGTGTTTGGATATGCTGTAGTGGATTGAATGCTCAATCAGCAATAAAGTTGCACGGGTATCCATTGTGTTGTAAGAGGTTATGTAGGTGGTCTTTTTCTTTTTCTAGTGCTCTTTGTTCTTGCAATATGTTTGCACTCATCTGAAAAATGTTCTTAGACAGCTCCTCTTGTGGGAGGTTCAATTGTTACTTTGGTGGTGGAACACTTGTTTAGTGTGGGTTGTTTTTCGATAGACTTACTTTCCTACTTTGCCGCCATTTCCTCTACTGATGAGAATATTCAGGAAAGGGAGTGTGTTATTGTTTGTAAGTTTTATTCCTTTGAAAATGTTGTTGATGATCTCACAACACATGGACAAACTCAATCATAGTGAGCACCTTAAACCAAGCTAAATCTATAAAGGTTAAAGAATTCCTGGAAGCTTGTCATTCAACAAATTGGCCATCAGTAGACACATAGAGACAAACCACGTTTACACACATTCAAAGGAGGCCATTTTTAAACAAAATATAGCTACAGAGGAAACGAAAAGATCATTCTCTCCAGCAGCCAGCCACCAGATAAACAGGGATTAACACCAGACAAACAATCAAGCAGAAAACAATACCCTAATCAAGACACTATCAAGGATAAAACCATTCTCCCACCAACACTGGCAGGATAAGCTGCTGTGTATAAATAGGGAGCAAAACCCACACCCAGTACAACTGAATGATATTACCTAGTCAGGTAATGAAATGTCTACAAGCAACAACCAAGCTCAGATATGGCAAAGGATTCCAACACCTCAACATAACTTCAAATAGGCAGTATTAAATCTTGTCTACTATGTAGGCAGCTTTCTCCACTACAGCTAATGTGTATGTCAGGCCCGACATAATGTGTATGTCAGGCCTGGGCATGTATTATCCCCGTGCTAATCCTGCAGGACCTATTGCTACCTCTAGTTTAGCCTCTATTTTGATTTCCGTAAAGTAGGGTAGATTCTGGTGAGAATTTGCAGTAGCTGCTGTCACTGGGAATTGCCTCCGATATAACTTCACGGAGGGTGAAGGAATGTGGATGGAGGCTACTCAAACAAAAGGACCGACATGATTTAAAGGAGAATCATATTCAAGGAAGGCCTCCCATCCCTCTCTAGCTTCCTTGTCAAAGCGCTCGTCTCCGCCAGTGGCTTTCAGAAAATACATGAAACACCATGCTCAATTGGCTCCCGAGCCAATGCTTCAGGATACAGCTTTGCCACATGGCCTGCATTTCAGAGAGCTCCCCCAAAAGAACGGTGTTGAACCTGCCCTTGGTTCTGGCAGGTTTTTCTGGCCTAGCAGGAAGCTTTCCTCTGTTCTGTCAGACTCGAGGGAAGGCGGAGGGGGAACCCCTTGTTGCAGCCATTATCTCCGCAAAGGAGGCTGTACAGCGGATAACTAGAAGCGTTTGTGGCTACCGCCGGCACTATTAAACCACTGTCTTTTTTATGAGCCGTACACTGAATTCGTCCTCGCCCAACAACAAAAAGAAGAGAACCTTTTATTCATTTCATCATTATCAAGGGCTGCCACATTCAAATGATTCTTCCAGCCGTCCGCTCATTTCCAGAAGACGTGCCTGGAGAAGGGATTCAAAGCCTTTTGATTAAGAAGAAGAGGTGATGACATTTGCAACCGGTGCTGGTTTGTTATCATTACAGCTGACTCTCACTTCCACAGAGCCATCCTGCACTCGCTGGTGGCGTCCCTCGGCTACCTTTTATATAAAGCCTGGTTGGTTTGGCCTAATTGAACGGAAATATCTTACAAAAACACACCCTCGCTAAATTCCCCAAAGGTTTCTCTGGAGGATCGGTGGGATATTTTATTTATAAAAGTGTCTTGACTTGAGATGTGATACCTATATGTGGAACAGAAGAATAATATCTGCATCTTTTTCAGTTGAATCTTCATCCTGTTCCTGGCTTCCTTTCCTAACATCAGGATGTCCCGATGTACATGTGTTGCTTCAACCCTGAGCTTCAAATCTTCCAATATTTGAGGGGCTGTCAAATATAGGGCCTAGTCTCCAAAGTACCTGGAGGCAGGACAAAAGTAACAGAGGGAAGCTTATCAAAAAGAGATCCAACCTAGAATTGAGGAGAAATTTCCTGTCGGTGAGAACAATTAAACAGTGGAACAGATTGCCTTCAAGAGTTGTGGATGCTCCATCACTGGAGGTTTTTCAGAAGAGATTGGATGGCCATCTGTCCGGAATGGTATAGGGCAGGGATGGCTAACCTATGGCACACGTGCCACAGGTGGCACGTGGAGCCATATCTATGGGCACACAAGCATTGCCCTAGCTCAGCTGCAGTACTCATCTGCGCGCCAGTCTGCTGATTTTCAGGCCTTCCGGGCCCACCGGAAGTTAGGAAACAAGCCAATAGGCCTCCAGGAGGGGTGTGGGGAAGGTCATTTTCGCCCTCCCCAGGCTCCTAGAAAGTCTCTGGAGCCAGGGGAGGGCAAAAAATGGGCCTACCGGGCCCACCGGTAACCTTTTTGCCGTTGCATGCCAAAAGCGGGAGGAGCGCGGGACGGTTGTGCAAGCATGTGGGGGGCAGGGCACAGGGGGCATTGGATTATGGGTATGGGCACGCATGTGCGCGACCCCCCCCCCCCGCACTCTCCCCACTTTTGGCACGCGACAGCAAAAAGGTTAGCCATCGCTGGTATAGGGTCTCCTGTTTGAGCAAGGTTTGCGACTAGAAGACCTCCAAGGTCCCTTCCAACTCTGTTATTTTGAATTCTGTAAATATTCTCTTCCATAGGTTCTCCTTTAAGAACGTGAATGGTCTTCGCTTGTGATTCCCAGTCTGCTTGGTGCAGTTTTAGCTGCCTGTACTCAGACTGGAGGTTAGAAGGATGGTTCATCTCCATAAATTTACAGAAACAATCTGAGATGAATTGTGTTCGCTGGTATTTATAGTCAGGTGTCTCAGCTTCTTCAAAGTGGCACAAATGACAACCTTCTAAGTGGGAGCTTATATTTCTCAACTAATATTGCTTGGAAACAAAGGTTTGAATGTCTATTGTGGAGTCTTCTCTTGCTGGTCATGAGGTTCTTCTGCTCTCTCTGAATTATTATAGGTTTAAAGGACCATTTCTTGTCTGATTGTGTACAATTGCCAATCTCTTGAAGAAACTATCTTCTGTTGTGACTGCAAAATGCAACCATGGAAAATTATTGGATTTCTCATTCTCAAAGCATTTGTAAAAGCCTGAAGTCTTTAATTCCAGCATCTTCTGCAGCAAATTGGCAAATAACTTTGATGCTTATCAAGGGTATCACAGCAGTCAAGATGGTGTGGAAAAATGTTTAAGACTGGCTGAGGAATTCTGGGAGTTGAAGTCCACAAGTCTTAAAGTTGCCAAGTTTGGAGACTCCTACTATAGGAGAAGGATTGGCAGAACCTGGGGGAGGAGCTAAAAGAAGCATATGCCTAGAATCCCTATGTAGTCACAAGCGATCTGAGTCCAACATCCTTTGAATTTAATTGAATCTGATCCAATTGCAAGCAGGTGCTGTTAGTTGAGAATATTCTGTGCATAGGCATGAGTAACAATAAATCAAATTTAATTGGACTTTCATATAGATCTTTCACACCTGACAGTTGCACATGAATCTGTTCCTATTCCTTCCTGCTACCTTGCAAATCCAAATTGAGATCAGAATACAATTACAGATTCTAATAAACTCCAGCATGCCAGATAATTTTACCGACTCATCCATTATACACAAATACATGCTCCCTACTCAACCTAAACACCATCTTTTTATGGTTGAGACTATTGATGTCCAATTTTTCTGTTAGGGAATCCCACAGAGCAGCAACAAGTGCCTCTTATGAGTGCTTTCTATTACCCATTATGTTATTATTTACATGTTCTGTTATCAATTCAGTAAGTTGCATTTTTATTTGGCATTTTCTCCATGTTAAGTCTCTTGACTTTCACCAAAACTTAGTTGGAATGAGGAATTAATGCAACAGTTCTCTAATTTGCACATTATCTTTTATTTCTGTTTGTTATTATGGATGTATACCATATACTACTATATAGAGAGTCTCTTCAACAATGAGATGGACAGTAAATAAATTTAATAAATAAAGGTATGACAAAAAACTTTGACAAGAGCCTTGGTGGCACAGCAGACTAAAGCACTGTTAAGTAACACTAGCTGCCTGCAATTACTGCAAGTTCAAATCTCACCAGGCTCAAGGTTGAGTCAGCCTTCCATCCTTCCGAGGTAGGTAAAATGAGGACCCGGTTTGGGGGGGCAATAAACTGACTTTGTATTAAAAAAAACACTGCTTGGGGGTGGGGGCGAAAGCCCTACTAAGCAGGTATATACAAAAATATGAAGGCTATTGCTTAACACATTGTAAGCCGCCCTGAGTCTCCGGAAAAGGGCGGCATATAAATCGAACCAATAAATAAATAAATAAATAAATAATAAAATAAATTAAATTAAAATAAAATAAAATAATAAAATAAAATAAAATAAAATAAAATAAAATAAAATAAAATAAAATAAAATAAAATAAAATAAAATAAAATAAATAAATAAATAAATGTACTATGTACCAACCTTTTTCCATTTCTAGGTCACACAATTTTGTTGGGTAGTACTAAAACTGTTAGTACTGTAAATGGTTCTCAGACTACTTCAAACAGTTCAGTGAACATAGAAAGCATAAAAATTGCCATCCTTAAGAAATGGAATATTGGCATGAAATGTCATACATCAACCCTAACAAAAATGTTTCAAATATGTGCCTAGATAACAGTGATAAGGGATTGGAAATTAGCAATAGTATGTCATCCTACTTTTAAAATTCCTGAGTTGTGCCTACAAAAATTAATAAGATCAAATGATGGGGTTTTTTAGTTGCATTTCATGGATCTTTTGCCAAGAGCATAGAATTAAAATCCTTTCGAAGTCTAGATACAAACTCGCAACCTAACTAATTCAAAACCTAATGTAGCATTAGAACAGGGTTTCTCAACCTTGGCAACTTTAAATGTGCAGACTCCAACTGCCAAAATTCCCCAGCCAGGATGTTGAAGTCCACACATCTTAACAGAATAACAGAGCTCAAAAGGGAACTTGGAGGTCTTCTGGTCCAATCCTCTACTCAAGCAGAAGATTCTATATTCCATTCCACACTGTCCGCTCTCTTTTTAAAAGCCTCCAGTGATGGAGCCCTGACAAATTCTGAAGGCAAGGCATTGGTTAATTGTTCTCACTGTTAGAAAGTTTCTCCTTAGTTCTAGGTTGCTTTTCTCCTTGACTGGTTTCCATCCGTTGTTTCTTGTCCTGCCTTCAGGTGCTTTGGAGAATAGGTTGACCCCCTCTTCTTTGTGGCAGCCCCTCTAATATTTGAACATTGCTATCATGCCACTAACTGCTCCTTTTTTTCACTAGACTAGACATACCCAATTCCTGTAACCATTCTTCGTATGTTTTGCCTCTAATCATCTTTGTTGCTCTTCTCTGCACTCTTTCTAGAGACTCAAAAACTTCTTTATAACATGGGGATCTTAAAGTTGGCTAGTTTGAAAAATACTTGATATAGAACATATCAAGTCATAATTCAATTTTTTTTAAGTGCCATTCACTATGAAGTCTTAGGATTCCTCTATTCCCTTACATTCATCCCATTCTACTACTAGTTAATATTTTCCTGCATTTCTCCTCTTCTATCTAGGCTGTGAAATTTCTGCCATTAACAGAGCCCCGGCAAAATTTCTATAGATTTTAAACTATGATTAATTCAACAGAAGTATGATGTCAATGTTAGATGCTTATACATTTTATTTTATTTTTTTTGAAGGAAGAAATTGCTAGGTTTAGCCAATTGAAGAAGATACGGTGATCAGAGTATCCATGGTTTGTGCGATATGTTCATAAGGGATCATGGATTCCTTTTTGGTCCACAATTATTTGATTTTTTAAATTTTTCTTCTGGAAGATACATTAATTTTTGGAAATGCTTATGCTTTGGAAAAACGCACTATTAATTTGGAAACTAACAGGACAATAGGAATGCATATTCTGTACTTTTATTAGAAAGCGAGGGACATCTAACCAACATTAATTATACCATCATTTGAAGAGATTGTTCTGTATTTCTATATTTGAACAAACTTTTTCCTGCCATTTGCAGGACATTTGGCCTAAATGTGCTAATCCACATCCTTCATTTCTCCTATGTTCTTATTGTCAAGCAAACTGACCTAAACTTTTAGCCATTTCATTATAATTAAGTAGTATGATGTGAATACCTAGTTTAATTCATACAATAGAAAATTTATATTCTGGGGACTTTTTTTTGTTCTTTGCTTTTTCTCCCCTTTTCTCCCTTTTTTCTATCATCAAAGAAATTAAAAAGTATGTTTTCTCCTCCCAGTATTCTTAATTGAATCGAGACCTAAGAGGTCAACTCAACGCCATGGCAAAGGGAATGGAAAGAGATGTATGTCTCTTTTGCGCTCTCTTTCAGACTTCCCTTTTGTTTTCTCTCTATTCCCTGCAAATTCTTTCATTAGGTCTCCATCTCTCTGGCTGTCATTTGGTTGTTAACATGCTAACTTGACACCTAAAACTAAAATTCATTCCAAATGTGTTTTTGTTAAGCAGTGCCAAAACAGGTAGATGCCTACCCGATAGGGAGATGTTCTTTTATTGTTCTCAAGATAGAACATGATTCCTGGTCGAGCAAGAGCTGGCGTCGGCAAGGGGAAGGCGTACATTCTTGTTGTGATCTAAGTCTCTCTTTGTTTGACAATATGTGCAAAGCACAGGTCATCTCTTCCTTGTGTAGACCCGGACAAATTGCTAACCATAATTGCGAGTTGCTATCCTGCTTGACTGCAAGAGCAGACAAGTGGACGTGCTGCACTTTACTTGGGTCACTGGAAATGATGGATGCCACAAGTATGCTTAGATTACTTTGTGTTGAAATCCAAGATGCTACCTGCACAGGTAAATGTCACTCAGTACTTGATGGCTAAAATCAACACACCTTTGGATTTCAAGACAGCTAGCATTTCCAGTCATAAGATCAGCTATGTCTAAGCATACTTCAAGTTTTTTACTTTTTTTCTCCCTCCCCTCTCTGGATGTCCCAAGAATTTCCTCTTTAAAAACAAAATATAGTTACAACTGTTAAATGAGGCAGGGCGAGAACACAAAAGCATTTCAAATTTGGTAATTTTGTCTGAAATGGAAACCTACTGCAGAATTCTGAAATGCAGTTATACATGAAAAAATATGTACAGGTAGACTCCGTCTTACAACAGTTCATTTAATAGTTCAAAGTTACAATGGCACTGGAAAAAAAGTGACTTATGACAGTTTTTCACACTTACAACCAGGGGTGAAATCCAGCAGGTTCTGACAGGCTCTGGAAAACCGGTAGCAGGAATTTTGAGCAGTTCAAAAAACCGGTAGTGGAAATTTTGAGCAATTCAGAGAACTGGTAGTGGGAATTTTGAGCAGTTTAGAGAACCGGTAGTGGGAAATTTTGAGCAATTCAGAGAACCGGTAGCGGAAATTTTGAGCAGTTCAGAGAACCGGTAGCGGAAATTTTGAGCAGTTCAGAGAACCGGTAGCGGGAATTTTGAGCAGTTCAGAGAATCGGTAGCGGAAATTTTGAGCAGTTCAGAGAACCGGTAGCGGAAATTTTGAGCAGTTCAGAGAACCGGTAGCGGAAATTTTGAACAGTTCAGAGAACCGGTAACGGAAATTTTAAGATAAAGTGGATTCTGTAGCAAAACGGGCAACCAAAATTAGATATATTTCTTCTTTATCAATGTGCAGTGGTTGTACACCTCTTCCTTTCTTTTTCTCTCCCTCGCCTATAAAGCAGAGATAGCTTTATTTGTAGTTTATTTATTTAGAGTTTTAATTTCTAACAGCTGTCAACTCTTGAGTGACTCTGGGTGGTTTGCAGGTTAAAACAGGTAATAACACTCAGTTGGAATAAGAGTAAAAGTGCTGATATGGAAGGGAAGAATCAGAACAAATAATGTCAACTCAGAGGGTGGATTGACACCATCTCCTGGCTCAGTGCCTATAAGACGAGGCTTCAAGACTTTCTGAAAGAACGACTAAGTTGAGACCTTGGACGGAATGCATCTTGGTCCTGTAGATGACATTGTTTGACAGTTAGGAAACAAGCCATACAACTTTGTTGAATCCTACAGGATTGGCAGAGACAATTGGAGAAAGGTGGTTTCCATAAATATCTATGTTTTATTTTACTTTTCCTTCAGTTCAATTGCATTCAACCAGTGGTGAAATCCAAATTTTTGTACTACTGGTTCTGTGGGTGTGCCTTGGTGGGTGTGGCAGGGGAAGGATACTGCAAAATCCCCATTCCCTCCTCACTCCTGGGGGAAGGATACTGCAAAATTCCCATTCCCTCCCCACTCCTGGGGAAAGGATACTGCAAAATCCCCATTCCCACCTCACACTGGGGCCAGCGAGAGGTGGTATTTGCCGGTTCTCCGAACTATTCAAAATTTCCACTACCGGTTCTCCAGAACCTGTCAGAACCTGCTGGATTTCATCCCTGCATCCAACCCTCAGAGACTACCTGGATAAGGCAAGATTTTTCAGAATTGCCATTGCCTCCATCTTAGGGCTGAGAGAAAGTGATTAGCCAGGATCACCCAGCTGGCTTTGCAAGTCAGGACTAGAATTCCCAGTCTCCTGGTTTATAGCCTGATGTCTTAACCACTACACCAATTCAAAGGCATTACGAGTTTATTCCATGCTACCGGTACCTAGACACAAGAATATGATCTACTAACAGTCAAGTTGAATTGGCACCTGATAAGAGTCAATGGATTTCAAGGAGTGGGGGAGGCTAGATTTAGGTCTTTTATGGGAGCATAATGATTCCAAATTGATGATGCATTTGACCCCGCCCTCGGGATCAGCCTGATCATCTCCTACATATACATTCATTCAAAGTATTTCAGAATAAAATGTCATGAATGAATGCAAATATACGTGTCCAAGGATAATGTTGCCTGAGCCAATATGTTCTGAGCTAGGCTTCCTTAGAAAGCATGAAGCAAAGTCTTAATTCTGGCCAAACCTCTTTTCCTTAAACGACTGTGAATTACTGTCATTCACAGTCAACAAGGCTTTGGCCAACAGTCTTTCAGAGGAATGTTTATCAACACCCACCGTATCTCACTTGGAACCCTGCCAGAGAACCAATTTCCAAATGCAGGGCAAGGCCAAACTTGGCACAGATTCTATTAGAGTCACGAACAGAACTTTCAAATCTTGAATCGACCAAATGAACTAATTGCTTCCTGCAAAAACCCACGTCCTGTTTGTTCCTCTTTTATGTCCTATGGGAGGAGCCAATTATCTCCGAGATGTGGCCTTACTCCTGAGTCGACCCTGCTTTCTTAATTGTTCTTGTCTGTTGTGGTCCTCCAGCAGCCTGTGGAGCTGGCAGCGGAATCGGACAGCGATGAGGCTGAGGAAGAACATGGGCCAGTCCTGGAGGCTGGGGAAGGCCCAGATGAGGGCTCTGTGTCAGAGGCAGAGATGGGGCCAGGGCCATTGGGGAGTGAGGTGTGGACTCCAGAGCCTCCAGAAACTGATAGGAGTGAGGCAGAGGAACAGGAGGCGCCCATTCCTAATGCACGCATGAGAAGAGCTGCCAGAAGGCAAGAGCAGCTCAAGCAAAGAGGACAACTCGGGAGTAGGGCCAAGAGATGATTGGCCCCTCCCATAAGGCTTCAAACAGACTAGCAACGGCGTTTGGGCTTTGCCGAAAAACAACGTTGGTAGCTTCATCTTCTTCTTCGTCTACGTCTTGTATTTATTTTTGTATCTGTGACTTCTGAACGTTTGCTAAGAAAGGCCTTTGGCAGTTTGCCTAATTGAACTAAGGTTTGCAATAGGACTGAGGAATTTGTGTTGGGAGGCATTTGCTTTAATTTAGTTGAACGATGCTGGGAATGAAGTAATTCTCAGCTGTTCGAATAAAATTTGTTTTTTCACTGACTGATTTTCCTACTACTTACTTGGGCCTGGATCACAACATTGTCTTCTGGCACATGCACACACTGGGAACGGGCTCCAGCTGTTCCTCTGCCTCGCTGCTGTCTATCTCCCTTTCTGCCTCCGATGCAGAGCCCTCGTCTGAGCTTTCCCCAGCCCCCAGGACTGGCCCAAGTTCCTCCCCAACCTCCTCACTGTCTGACTCTGCTGCCAGCTCTGCTGGCCTCTGACGGACCACAACACAATATGGGTTGGTCACCAGGACTAGCGGCTGAGTCTTCTGAGCTTTCCGGCTCGTGCTGGAGCCCATTCATCAGGGATCTTCACTCTACTGGAATGTGAAAATATACTGGAATTGGGAAGACTCTGTTAGAGTGAAGTTCCCTGAGGATGGACTCCAGCTCGAATCCGAAAGCTTGGAAAACTTAACCTCGGGTCCTGATGACCGACCCAGATCGGATTCTAAAAATATCACATTCACTTCACATGGACTCAAATTAAATAAATAATTAGTTTCTGGATTGGCTGGGGTGGGAAAGACATCAAACCATATAATCTGTGTTTTACGTGGATTTTTGTTATTCTTCTTCACATTACTGCAAATAAACTACAAAAACAACAGCAAATCACTCATTGAATTTGTACGCTTCTAAATCCTTACGGAGTGATCTCCACAACAGCCTGGTTTTCCAACTAGCATGAAAGCTAAGGATTTTGGGAGGGTTTTTTTTTTTTATCCCAACAGCTTTGCCACAGTCTGCCAGAGACTACTATATTTGAAAAAAATCATCTTAAATTGTTATCTCCAATATCCCGACTCAATCACCCAGAATGTATTTCATCTCCCCCTTTTTTTTTTTAATCTGTCAGTTTGACAAACTTTAAACCACTACCTTTTTGAAAATTGGCGGTCTCTACTGTTTTCTTTCTCCACTTTTTACTTTCTTAAATTATAATATTTCAAAGTTTCTTTGTTATATAGAGCCGAGGTGGCGCAGTGGTTAGAGTGCAGTACTGCAGCTACTTCAGCTGACTGCTAGTTCAGCAGATCAGCGGATCAAATCTTACCGGCTCAAGGTTGACTCAGCCTTCCATCCTTCCAAGGTGGGTAAAATTGTTGGGGGCAATATGCTATTTAGTATACTGTCTTTGGTGTAAGCCGCCCAGAGTCCTCGGAGAGTGGGTGGCATAGAAATATAACTAATAAATAAATAAATAAAATAAATATGATAGTTTTGCACAGAGAACGTTCTGTCACAAAGCATAAAGGTCCAGGGATTCAAAAAAACCCACTCTGGTCTCATTCTAATTAATATCAAGAAAGGGTATCTATTTCTACCTGCTCTGGAAAAAAACATGTCATCTCTCTGTAATTTTAGCAACTTTATTGTCAATATTTCAATAAAGATGGACAGAGGGATCCAGAACAACATCAAGCTCTTCAATAAATTGATACCAATCTCCCTGAAGATGCAAATAACTGCAGATATGATTCATTTTACTCAGAGCTTGTACACTCATTTTTATAGCCACTGAAAATGGCTGGAATTTTTAGTTAGCAGTTTCTATCACCCTATCTAAGGTATTTGTCTGTCAGCAGAGTCTGTATAATTGATAAACTAGTGCTCTGGCTCCTCTTTTTATGGGTCACTGGCAAAACAGAAAGTTCAGGGGGAAAAAGGAGATATTAGTTCCACACCTCCTTCTGTGCTGTGCCTATCCTTCATTATGTTTTTATAACTCTGTCATTTGGAGCACCAAATGGACATAATATATGTTGCTTGGTACTTAGAAATAAAAATAATGTATATATAACAGTTGTGAGTGAGGACACTTTATGCTTTCTATTGGAAATCAAAGGTGGTTTTATTATTATTATTATTATTATTATTATTATTATTATTATTATTTATTGGTTAATCTTTAGTGAGATTCACAGCCTTTGAGGCTGGTTAATAGCTCAGCAGCTCGAGTCCTAACCAAGGACCTAGGAACTGTTAAGGTATCGTTGGAGGATGTAAGCTGTTCCGAGTAAGGTGGTTTTTTGTAGTCAAAATGTTCAAGTCCGGTAAATTTAGAATTTCTAAATAGCGGGGTAGCCCTTTGGGTATTGCTCCAAGGGCTCCAATTACAATCGGGACAACACACGATTTCTTTTTCCACAGTCGCTCAACTTCAATTTGTAAGTCCCGGTACTTTGTGATTTTTTCTTGCTGCTTATCTTCAATTCGTGCATCACCAGGTATTGCAATGTCAATGAACCATACTTTTTTCTTTTCAACTATTGTTATGTCAGGTGTGTTGTGGACCAAGTGCCTGTCAGTCTGAATCCTAAAGTCCCACAAGAGCTTGATTTTCTCATTCTCTAAAACTTTCTCAACCTGATGTTCCCAGTGGTTTTTGCTATACTCAAATCCAAACTTCTGGCACAATTTCCAGTGAATGATTTTAGCAACACGGTCATGGCGTTGTAGGTAGTCAGTTTGTGAAATTTTGCTGCACCCACTGATCAGGTGGTCAACTGTCTCCTCTTTCTCATTGCAGAGGCGGCATTTGCTGTTGGTGGTAACATGTTGAATTTTTGCCTTCATGCAGTTTGTGGCTAGGGCTTGTTCTTGAGCTGCCAAAATAAAGCTTTCTGTTTCTTTTTTCAGTACTCCTGATCTTAACCAGTTCCAAGTTAGTTTCTGGTCAGCTTTGCCTTCAATACTTTTCAAGTATTGGCCATGCAGAGCTTTGTGTTTCCAATTTTCAGCTCGCTGCTCAATTACTTCTTTCTTATATTCTGCTTTTGTTTTAGTTGTCTTTAAAAGGCCTCCTTTATTTACTTCCTTAATCATTGGTTCTTCACTTTTCTGGATGTAATCATTCAAGCTGCATTTTTCTTCTTCCACAGTCTGCTTTACTTGTAGGAGTCCTCGACCACCCTCTGCTCTTGGTAAATATAATCGGTCAACATCACTTTTAGGGTGCAAGGCATGATTCATTGTCATAAGCTTCCTTGTTTTTCTGTCCAAATTGTCTAACTCCATCTGGGTCCAGTCAATTATTCCTGCAGAGTATCTAATCACAGGTATAGCCCAGGTATTTATGGCTTTTATGATGTTTCCTCCACTCAATTTGGACATTAATATCTTACGAATTCGTAATATCTTACGAATTCGCCGAATGTACTTGGCTGAAGTTAATTCCTTGACTTTATTATGCATTAAGTCAGAGGCTTCTAAAATCCCCAAGTACTTGTAGCCTTCTTCTGATTTTACTGCCTTTATCATTTCTTCATTCTCTAGTTCTATTCCATCCTCTTCTATGATCTTGCCTGCTTTGGTTGCTATTGTTGCACATTTGTCAATTCCAAACTGCATACCAATGTCTTGGCTGAATTCTTTTGTGTTTTCAATTAATAAATTCAGTTCAGCTTTTGTTTTGCCAAACAGCTTCAAATCATCCATGTACATCAAGTGCGAGATTTTCAGTCCTTTCTTTGCAAGTTCGTATCCACAGTTCATCTTCTTCAAAATGATTGTCAGTGGTAGCATTGAGAGTATAAAAAGTAGGGGTGAAAGGGAATCGCCCTGGAAAATGCCTCGTTTAATTTCAACTTCACCCAGTTCTTCTTCATTAGCCATAGGTTTTGTTTTCCAGAGGTTCATTGAAGATTCCATGAATTTTTGTATGTTGCTGCTGATGCCTAAGATTTCCAGGCATTTCTTGATCCAGCTATGGGGAACTGAATCAAATGCTTTCTTATAGTCTATCCAAGCCATGAAATCAATTGGAAATCAATTGGAAATTGGAAATCAAAGGTGGTTTCATCATCATCATCATCATCATTATTATTATTATTATTATTATTATTATTATTATTATTATTTAAGCTGTGAGAGCATGGATCCATGTGAAAAATAAATATTTTTTTATATTTTTACTTTTATTTTTCATTATTTCATTTATTTTAAATATATTTTTAAAACCAGTCTGATACAGAATTTCATTAGACTTGGAAACCATTTGTGGAATATAATTTTGCACACGGACTTGTACTACATCCTAAATTTGAATTTCACTTAATATAAGGCTTTAATATATTAGCTTTTGTTTGATTGATTAAACAAAGCGAGAATTTGATATTAGAGAAGTAAGCTCAACTCATTCTGAGTTACAATTCATATTATACTGGCCATTTTAGCTACTTATTAAATATAGACATGATTTTAATAATAATTTTGAAAACTCAAATTGATAAAATAAACTTTAATATGTAGCAATGATCTAGTGTTATTTTGAATATTTATCAAAATATATACATGTCATAAATCTTTTTTCTATTTTTTTTTTTCTCTTACACTTCCTCTTGGTAGTATTTTTTAAAATATTTGCAAACTAAATAAATAAATGCAGGAAAGATAAAAATAGAAACAAGCTACTTAATAAAAGTAGCAAGTTGAAAGTGTTCTATTTAGAAAAAAAATGGAACAGAAGAAGAAGATAATCCATTTTGGTTTTTCTATTTGTGCTAAGAAATGCTAGAAGGATATGATCTTTACAAAGATATCATCCATATCAATAATATAATCCATATTTCCCAGGCCAAGCAGAAATGAAAAATCACTGAATAATTTAGAAAAATGATGGGATTGATTTATGAATGTACATGTGTAATTTTGGAAGTACTGTACCTTGATTTGTTCATTTCTGTAAATTATTTTCCTATATCAAGAAATATGACAGAGACTATCACTTGGTAGGGTAGCAAAGAAGGCCTTGGAAAAAATAATCAGATGTCGCAATTTGTCTACCTACAAAGATTAGAAACATGTAGGCAGTGGTTTTCCATGTCATGATTTATGTGTGCAAAAATTGGATGCAAGTAAAAGAAGAAAGAAAGAATACAGGTAGTCCTTGATTTACGACCACAGTTGACCCCAACATTTCTATTGCTAAGTGAGACATTTGTTAAATGAGTTTTGCCCAGTGATGAAATCCATTTTTTTTTTACTACCAGTTCTGTGGGCGTGGCTTGGTGGGCGTGGCTTGGTGGGCATGGCAGGGGAAGGATACTGCAAAATCTCCATTCCCACCCCACTCCAGGGGAAGGATACTGCAAAATCACCATTCCCTCCCCACTCCTGAGGGAAGGATATTGCAAAATCTCCATTCCCACCCCACTCTGGGGCCAGCCAGAGGTGGCATTTGCCAGTTCTCCGAACTACTCAAAATTTCCGCTACCGGTTCTTCAGAACCTGTCAGAACCTGCTGGATTTCACCCCTGATTCAGGTTCTTCCAAGTAGTATAAGGGAGGTGAGATCCTTCAGCTATATCTTCCTTTAATTCCTTGCTTCATGGTCTCTTTCCTCCCGTCTTTTAATTCCATTTTGTTCTTGTGTACCCTCAAGAATGTTTGTTCTTGGCAGTTGATCCTAGATCTGAGTCACTGGGCTTGGGCAGTGATGAAATCCAAATTTTTTTACTACCGGTTCTGTGGGCGTCACTTGGTGGACATGCTGTGGCTTGGTGGGCCTGGCTTGGTGGGCGTGACAGGGGAAGGATACTGTAAAATCCCCATTCCCTCCCCACTCCTGAGGGAAGGATTTTGCAAAATTCCCACCCCACTCTGGGGCCAGCCAGAGGTGGCATTTCCCAGTTCTTTGAACTACTCAAAATTTCCACTACCGATTCTCCAGAACCTGTCAGAACCCGCTGGATTTCACCCCTGGGCTTGGGGCACATTCAGAGGCTGTTAAGGATTATTCTCTTCCTTATTCGTCTCACTATCTGCTGCTACTTCTCTCCTGATGTTAGATGGGACAATGCCAGCGAGAGGATATATAATTTATGTATGCAAACATTGGATACATAGGTAGTCCTTGACTAACAACGGTTCATTTAGTGGCCATTTGAAGTTAGAGCGGCACTGAAAAAAAGTGACTTACAACCAGAGGTGGCATTCAGCCGGTTCTATCCGGCTTGGGCAAACCGGTAGCGTCGGCTGCAGAAGGCTCCACCCACCTGCCCCGACATCATTATGTCCCGTTTTTGACAATCTGCACATGCGGAGAACGCCCAATCTGTGATGCGTGCGCGCACTCACATTTGCTAACAGGTAGCGAAGGTAAGTGAATACCACCCCTACTTACAACCATTGTAACATCCTCACGGTCATGTGATCAAAATTCAGACTCTTGGAAACTGACTCATGACGGTTGCAGTGTCCTGGGGTCATGTGATCCTTTTTTTGCGACCTTCTGACAAGCAAAGTCAATGGGGAAACCAGATTTGCTTAACAACCCTCTTACTAACTTAACATCTACAGTGATTCACTTTACAACTGTGGCAAGAAAAGTTGTAAAACGGGGCAAAGCTCACTTAACAAATGTCTCACTTAGCAACAGAAATGTTGGGCTCAATTGTGGCTGTAAGTCGAGGACATGTACCTGGACCTCAGAAAGAGTCCTGCAGAGTTTGCCAACAGTGACCATCTGTTGAGGAATCCATTTTGTCATAAATATGGAGAGCTGATCCTAAAAGCTAAAATGAATTGCCAAAAGAACCGTTTCTCACATATACATACATATTTATTCATTCCCCGGCAAAATTGAAAGTCAGAGGATAATGTTTAGATGGAACAAGATCATCACCTTAGGGCTAGTTTCCATGGTGTCACGTCTTAGCTAAATCCTTGCAACACACACATACACACACACACACAAAATAGATGGAAACATTCTCCTTAAAGTTTTGATTATGTGTCCATGGGGCTGTAGGATTTGAAGATCTTGTCAACAGACAAAACAGAACAGCATTATCCTTTGTATGCAGTTCCGTACGGGGGGAAAGACACAATTCCGCTTTCCACAAATAGGAAATGTTGTGAGACATGAAAGAAAGAATAAATTGTGCCATGTGAAGAAAAGGATTTTAAATATCTTGACTGTGCTTAAACCCCATGAAAAAAAAAACTATATATTTGGTGAACATGATAAGAGGTTTTGACTTCAGCCTTAGAAAAGGAAATATGTGTCTAAGGAATGAGGAGAAGGAATTGAGGTTAGCTGTGCTAGCGCTCCTGTGCTAGCAACATAATATTAGACAAAACATGGAAAATTTAGCACAGTGCCCCCCCCCCACAAAAAAAGAATGGGATTTTTCATCAGTGGGGCAATTGTGAGTAACAAGCAGCTGCTCACAAATTCTTTCTTTGGGGTCCCAGAAATCAGGTTGCCAGTTTGGTAGAACAATCCTGAAGGAACATATAAAAGATTTTAAAAATGAGTAAACTTTAAGTTTATCACACCATTGAAACCTGTCACCATTACAAAACCCACTCCAAATGTTTCCTCAGACATTAAAAGATTGCTGGCCCTCCCCATTGGGTCCTCACTCATCCATCAAAAAGTTGCTTAGCCCCGCAATGTCCCACAATAGTAGAAAAATATCATCTATGGCAGTGGTGAAATCCACATTTTTTTCCTACCGGTTCTGTGAGCGTGGCTTGTTGGGTGTGGTGTGGCTTGGTGGGCGTGGCAGGAGAAGGATACTGCAAAATCCCCATTCCCTACGCACTCCTGGGAGAAGGCTATTGCAAAATCTCCATTCCAGTGATGGGTTCCTCCCGGTTCGGTCCAGTTTGGCCGAGCCGGTAGCGGTGACGATATGACGTCACCGAACCGGTTTTCCCCCCCGCCCTCCACCCACCCACCCACCCACGTTATTCTTACCTTTTATTTGGTCCCACCCCCAATCTATTGCTGCCTCCTGAGTCCCAGCTGATGGCTAGAGGAAAAAAAAACTGTTTAAAGGGTCGTCCTACAGCTGATCAATGTTAAAAGCAAACAAATGAGTTGGGTCGTAAGTGCGAGGATTGGTCATAAGTGCGAAGACCTTCCAGAAATGACTCTGACCAGCTAGCCACGCCCACCTAGTCACATGACCTCCAAGCCACACCCACAAAATAAGCCACGCCCACAGAACCAGTAGTAAAAAAAATTTAGAACCCACCTCTGCTCCATTCCCACCCCATTCTGGGGCCAGCCAGAGGTGGTATTTGCCGGTTCTCTGAACTGCTCAAAATTTCTGCTACCGGTTCTCCAGAACCTGTCAGAACCTGCTGGATTTCACCCCTGCTCTATGGTCATCTATATGTAAATGTGCTCCAATACTTTGGCCACCAAAAGAGAAGGCCAAGCTTCTCATTTGTATTAGTACCACTTATAAAGCCTTAGTAAGACCACACCTGGAATATTGCATCCAGTTTGGGTCACCACATTACAAAGAAGATGTTGAGACTTAGAAAAAAAAGTGCAAAGAAGAGCAACTAAGATGATTAAAAGCCTGGAGACTAAAAGATATGAAGAACGTTTGGAGGATTTGGGTTTGGCTAGTCTAAAGAAAAGAAGGACTAGGGGGGACATGATAGCAGTATTCCAGTATTTGGGGAGCTGCCACAAAGAAGAGGGAGTCAAGCTATTCTCCAATGCACCTGAGGCCAGGACAAGAAGCAATGGATGGAAACTAAACAAGAAGAGAAGCAACCTGGAATTAAGGAGAAACTTCCTAACAGTGAGGACAATTATCCGGTGGAACAGCTTGCCTTCAGAAGTTGTGGGTTCTTCATCACTGGAGGTTTTTCAGAAGAGACTGGACAACCACCTATCTGAAATGGTATAGGATCTCCTGATAGAGCAGGGGGCTGGACTAGAGCACCTCCAAGTCTCTTTCAGCTCTATTCTGATTGATTGACTCATTGGAAAAGACCCTGATGTTGGGAAATGTTACTAATTTCAAGGATCGGCCCCAATAACAGACATGGACTCATCAATGGTCAAACATGTTACCTTTTATTTACATGGATCTTCTCATTACAGCAATCATCAGCAAGAACCTCTGGAGCAGCGTGGGGCAACCTTAAATACCTGGGAGGCAGAGTCTGAGGTAAGGAGTGGTCTGGGGGGAGGTAGGTGTATGGTGTGTATGTGTTAACCCTTGCAGTCCTGGGTCATGTGTACCTGCTTGTATGGGTAAGGCATTTACACGTGACAGGAAAGATTGAAGGCAAAAGGAGAAGGGGACAGCAGATGATGAGATGGTTCGATAGTGTCATCGATGCAACGAACATGAATTTTGGCAAACTCTGGGAGATGGTAGAGGACAGGGGGCTTTGGTGTGCTATGGTCTATGGGGTCACGAAGACTCAGACACAAGTTAGCAACTCAACAACCAACAAAATAAAATCAGCTGGTTCTGTCAGGAGACCAGCCAAGCCCAATGTAGTTTTAATTTTAAAGTTTAAAAAGTAAAATAAATAAATCCTTCTTTCTGGAAGCCAAAAATCCTTCTTCCTGCATACCCAGTTCTAGGCCTGATTATTTTTACTCTGAACTTTTCCTGTGCGCGGCTGGAAAAAAAAAATTATACAAAATTTGAAACACTGACAGGACTTGTGGCCGCCATTGTAATAATGAAACTCTATGTTATCCGTAATCCTCTTTCTCACCAAATCCCTGCTGTTTCTAAAGAGAGAAGGGCTTCTGGGATGGGCAAGATTATTTATAAACTTATTCCGGGTTAAAGACAGAAAGTGTATTGACAATAGGACATTGATCTTGGAAGCTTCCCATCCTGCAAAAGAACAGGAAACTGGGTGTCAAAGGAGGTGCTTATCTTTCTTGAACCCTTCACTATAAGTAGTTAAAAAATGCCATTACTTTGAAGATGTCAAAGCCAGGGTTGTTTTTTTAAAAAAGAGACAGATACTCTACCAAACAGACATGTAAGCAGAGCTTTGATAAGGAGACAGACATAAGCTAGAATTTTATAGAAAAATGTGGGCCTGCTGTAGTTCACTTTGATGGCCTTGTGTCCTCCTCCCTCCCCTTACCCCCATTAATTTTATCAGCATTTCCTTCTTCCCAAACTAACAAATAGCCACAAAATTGGCTGCATTTAGCCAACTGCATTGGCTAAATGCACCAGTGGTGGGTTTCCATTTTTTTTCCTATTGGTTCTGTGGGCGTAGCTTGGTGGGCATGGCATGGCTTGGTGAGCGTGGCTTGGAGGACGTGTCAGGGGAAGGATACTGTAAAATCTCCATTCCCTCCCCACTCCAGGGGAAGGATACTGTAAAATCTCCATTCCCTCCTCACTCCAGGGGAAGGATACTGCAAAATCCCCATTTCCTCCCGATCAGCTGGGACTCGGGAGGCAGAGAATAGATGAGGGCAAGGCCAGTCAGAGATGGTATTTACCGGTTCTCAGAACTACTCAAAATTTCCGCTACCAGTTCTCCAGAACTGGTCAGAACCTGCTGAAACCCACCTCTGAAATGCAGACAACCTGTTTCAACATGATTACTGTAGTACAGAGAGTCCTTTTGCAGTGATGGTTAAGTGTATGGTTGTTAAACAAACCTGTTTTCTCCAATGGGCATTTTTGCTAAAAACCAACCAAAAAAAAAACCCACTGGAAATCATGGTCATGTGACTATTGCGGGGGGGGCAACAGAACTTCAAAACTGGGGTGTTAAGTAGCTTTGAGGAGATCAATCATAACTTTAATAAGACTGCATTTGGAATACTGCATCCAATTTTGCTCCCCACAATACAGAAAAGATATTGGGAAAGTGCAGAGAAGAGCAACAAACATGATTAGAAGGCTGGAGGCTAAAACATATGATGAATGGTTACAGGAACTGAACAGAGAGAGAAGCAACCTAGGACTAAGGAGAAATTTCCTGACATTAAGAACAATCAACCAGGGTAACAGCTTGTCTTCAGAAGTTATGGATGCCCCATCTCTGGAGATTTTTAAGAAGAGAATGGATAGTAATTTGTCTGAAATGATATAGGATCTCCTGCTTCTGTATATTATAGCCTCCAGTGATGGAGCACCCATAACTTCTGAAGGCAACTTCTGTTCCACTGGTTAATTGTCCTCACTGTTAGGAAGTTTCTCCTTAATTCCAGGTTGCTTCTCTCCTTCATTAGTTTCCATCCATTGTTTCTTGTCCTGCCTTCTGGTACTTTGGAAAATAAGTTGACCCTGTCTTCTCTGTGGCAGCTCCTCAAATACTGGAATACTACTATCATGTCACCCCAGTCCTTCTTTTCTCTAGACTAGCCATACCCAGATCTTGCAACCGTTCTTCATATGTTTTAGTCTCCAGGCCTTTTATCATCTTGGTTGGTCTTCTCTGCAATTTTTCCAAAGTCTCAACATCTTTTTTGTAACGTGGTGACCAAAACTGGTTGCAGACAATTTCAGGTTTATAAAACTAAAGTTTTTATAAAGTAATAATGACAGAACATACTCTAGAGGTGTTGACAGGATCAAAAAATAGTCTACACTACCTTTTTATGTGTTTCAACCATAACTATTAGATATTCTTGTTACCAGCAGAGAGTAGTAGCAACTAGCTGGAAAATGACAGGTTCCATCTACGCATATTATGGGCAGTGGGGGGGGGAACCATTTTTTTTAAAGTGCCAGCTCAGCATTGAATAGTAAAAGAATAGAGCCTCTTTTGAGGTTAAACCATCTGACTCCACAAAGGGTTAAAAGGTCCACGAGCAATAAAATATTCATCATTGGCAGTTTTATGAAGAAGGGTTGAGGGGACTTCCCAGGGGAGATTTTCTGGTGCTCAGAACCTCACCTTCTGGATGGATCCCCTACCTCTCACTTCCTTCCTCATTAGGTGGGTGTCAGGATAAAAGAAAGCAATGGGTCAGAAGGTCCCATCTCAAGTAATTAGAGAGTTGGCCTCTTTTATCTAAGTGTACCTTGTTAAAGTATATCAGTATCAGCCAGGTTAATTGGAACTTTAATACATAATTGATGTTAATTTATGGCCCTTTTTGTTCCAGATCTTAGGCAGGCCCTCAAGTCAGGATACAGTTTTCTTGTTATTAATTATATACTGAAAAGTAATATCTCCTGGAGATGAGGCCAGAATTATCCACAACTTCTAAGAGTCAGCATGTCTGAGAGAGATTGGCACATCCATTGTCGCTCTTCGAAATCTGTGTTTTCGCTTTTAGGGCCATTCATTGATATTCATCACAAGAAGTTCTCCCACCCAAATATGTGTGTTGAACGTGTTCAGCACAGAAATCTCGTCGTGTGTTCTTTCTGTGTCTTAAATGCAAAACAGTAAGACGGAATTGTATGTAGAACTGAATTCCAAGAAAGAAATGATTATAAAGTTACTTATACTTCCATGTTCCAAGAAAACTCTGCTTTTAAAAGTACATAAATATTCTTTCAAAAAAAGCAGCCCCCAACAATGAAAGAAACCCACCCAACTTAAAGCCGTTACAAGAATTGCAAATGACTTTGTCAGCTCACTCAGTCATTTCATTCCCTTTTTCACTCCCTAAAAATCTCATTTTCTGCATATTTTAGCCATACTTAATTTTTAAAACAAGTATTTTGATTTTTTTTTTAAAAAAACCCTAAGATTTTTCACCATTTCAGCGACCCTTCAAGCAATTACATGAACATCTTTCTTCTGTCATATATACATATACAGTATTTACATATTTATACAAAGCTTCTTAACCCACGTCTTGATCAGAAGAAAAAGGGCTGCCAAAGTACAAAACTGAGTAGCAGATTCACCCAACCAATGAAACCACAATAAACAAGCAAATAAATATGGTTACAATTTTCCAAGCTTAGCATGTGGTGAGCAGGCTCACTATTCACTTTTAAGAATGGTGTCTGAATTGAGAGGATGCAATTCCCACACAGAGATAATTTTTCCATGGAAATCTAATTCCAGTAGAAACCAAAATAAAAGAGGAATTTGGGAGACAGGCAGGCCTTGTTGTGATACCATTGCAGGAATAATTTGAGGCTAACCAAGAAAACACAACTGATTAACATTTTGAAAGAAAAGTTCCTTTCCCCCACTTTTTTAGTCCATTATACCAAAATGTGACCTAAACAAACCATCACCTATATGGTTTATTTGAAATAATATTCTCTATGGGTCTACTTCAGTATGTATCCAAGGCAAATCATGGACATGATTTCCATTGAGCGTAGAACAACAGAAGAGTACAGAATAACAGAGTTGGGAGGGACCTTGGAGGTCTTCTAATCTAACCTGTACTATTTTAGACAAATAGCTGTCCAATCTCTTCTTAAAAGTCTCCTGTGATGGAGCATCCACAACTTCTGAAGGCAAGCCGTTCCATCAGTTAATTATTCTCAGAGTCAGGAAATTCTTTCTTAGTTCTAAGTTGCTTCTCTTCTTGATTAGTTTCCATCCATTGTTTCTTGTCCTACCATAAGGTGCTTTGGAGAATAGATTGACCCGCTCTTCTGGATGGCAGCCCCTTAGATATTGCAACACTGCTATCATGCAATTATAGTGTGCAATTAAACAGATAGTTGCTGTCATCCTCATTTTTTAAAATTGTAAGATTTTCAGGTCCAGTTTCTAAATAAGATTTTGCAAATGGGTGAAGTGTTACAGGCGGCATTTTAGTTCTGAAGCAACTAAGTAACAGTAACAGAGTTGGGAGGGACCTTGCAGGTCATCTAGTCCAACCACCTGCTCACGCAGGAGACCTGTACTAGGGATTTGAACCGATGAACTGCCGACCTTTCTGATCGACAAGCTCAGTGCCTTAGCCACTGAGCCACCTAGTCAGGCACCTAGTCTGTTGGGATCAGAACTGTAGCAAAGAATACCCCACTGTCATGGTTTAAGGTAGGTTTAAAAGCCACTAAATAACAAAGCAATCCATTTTCTCCTGCCTGTTTTCTCAAAACTATAGTCCATATTAGTAAAGAGTACAGGAGTCCCTGCAGATTTTACTCCACTAGTCGTTGTTGGCTTTAGGGGGTGGGTCTCGTCTTCGTTTCAAGGCCACTGAGCCAGTGCTGTCTGTAGACATTTCCACCATCATGTAGCCAACATGATGTCACAGAATGCTGTTACCATCCCACCGAAGTGGTACCTATTTATCTACTCACATTTTCATGCTTTCGAACTGGTTGGCAGGATGGGAGCTCACCTCGCCGCATGGAGCTCGGATCTCAAACCTGGCCTGCCGACTTTCCAGCCAACAAGCCAGAGGTGAGTTTCAACAGGTTCTGACCAGTTCTGAAGAACCGGTAGCGGAAATTTTGGGTAGTTCGGAGAACCGGTAGTAAAAATTCTGACTGGCCCTGCCCCTATCTATTCTCTGCCTCCCGAGTCCCAGCTGATTGGGAGGAAATGGGGATTTTGCAGTAACCTTCCCCTGGATTGGGATGAGAATGGAGATTTTACAGTATCCTTCCCCTGCCATGCCCACCAAGCCATGCCACGCCCACCAAGCCATACCCACAGAACCAGTAGTAAAAAATTTTGAAACCCACCACTGCAACAAACCCAGCGTCTTAACCACTGAGCCACCCATAGTCCATATTAGAAGCGTTGCAAATTTGATTGACATGTAAAATCTACTTTACTTACAATGGTGCAACCCCATAAACTGTTACCATTGGACACCTGAACATAGCAGCTTGGGAGTTGTTGTTTTTTTCTTGAGGTGCTCCACTAGGTAGAAGGACCAGTTATGCAATTTCTAATCCTTCCTCCTCTACCATCTCCTTTAATTTGTACCTTGGCTTGCTTTCTTCCTGGAGAACCAGATTTGACAGAACACGATAACATGCCTGTAGGTCATGCTGGAACAGAACACAACACGATACGTTGCGTTCCTTTGAACTTCGTGCAGATCAGGTATCAGCCAAAAGGAGGTCATTTTAATTATCAGATGATTAATTAATTAGACAGTAATTGTCCGACACATGAATCCAAAGATTATGTAGCACTCAACACGGATGTCTAAAACAGAAGAAGGCAGGGGGAGGAATAGCTGGCTTCTCTGTTTAAAAATTCTTTCCTTTTTCTCCAGAACAAACAACAATAGTATGCAAGAGAGGTCACTTTAAGTCTTCAAAAAAAATGTCTTTCTCGCTTATCCAAAGACAGGTCTCAGTATTCTGAATTGTAGTGAGGATGATTGATCCTTCAGAAAGTTTATGTTTTCAGGCAATCGAGAATGGAATAGTGGAGAGGAAGGGGGAGTTAGTTTGTTTTGAAAGACCAGAACTGAACAAGGTTCTGCTAAACTCAGATTTCTGGCTAAAGCTTTGAAAAACTTTGAGAAACAGCTCCAAGTTTCCTACTCAACATCCCAGTTGCTAGGGGAAACCGAAAACTCACTTCTCAGCTGTAACAATGAAAAGCACTTACTATTTAAACAGGGGTGTCTTTTAATGATCTCTCCTAATCTTGCTGCAGACATTAGTCCCAGGCACTGCGATAGTTTGCAAAGTTTTCTGTGCTGCACGGCAAGCAATTAGAGCATTTTTAGTTGTGGATAATGAATGCAAAAATGGGACCGTTTTATTCTCATCGGGAAAAGAGCGGCTAAGAAGAAGGGGTAGGGAAGACTTTGGATATATTCTGAATGCAGCTGTTTCTCTTGCCTTTGGATGGAATTGGGTTTATTTCCAGAGGAGGCAGACTGTATCTTTGAGATGCTTTGGATCTCAATTCCTATAAGGATGCTTGTGTGTTTTGCAGTAGTACTGGAGGAAGGTATGTGTTGGTGGTAGGCACAGGCGTTGGTTGTAGAAGCAGGCAGTAATATCTCAGTGGTTATGTCTCCATGAGGGAGAGGAAAGGGAGAGGGAGAGAGAGAGAGGGAGAAGAAGAGGGAGAGGGAGGAGGAGGAGGAGGAGGAGGAGGAAAGAAGGTGGGAAATTGGGGCAGGCTGCCTGTGAGGAAGGTGGTTTGATACCTCAGATTGATTCCATCAGTAGTGGATTTCAATTTAGTTTGTTACTGGTTTGCTTGTGTGTATGCGCAGAGGCATCCGGGCGGATGGACGGAGCTTCCCGCCGCTACAGATTCGTCCGATCTGGGGTGAACCAGTAGCAACCCACCACTGGATCCCATCTGCTATCCCCCAAGGGCTATTCACATGTGCCCAGTTACTTAGTGGCCCTGAACTCTGGCTACTGCTACAAATGCTACATCAGCTTATCATAAGGTCTCCGTCAATCATGATTTAAGAATAGAAGAGAAGGCTAATCTGGTACGTATAACTGTGGCCTAAGGGACTCTCTTCTCAGAGATGTGAACTTTGGGGTTTTGAAAGGTAGCATCAGACAGGACTCCAGGACTGGGACAGGCATATTCTAGGCATCAAGCATCAAATCCATTGTGCAAGTTGAATGGAGTTTTCTTGACATCTTAAGAGGGAGGAGTTTGAACCTGTTTGTCCAGCAGAACCAGAAAAGGATTGTTAGGGTTGTTGGCTCAGTCACCTTTGTTTTAGACCAATGTTCTTTCTGGTTGGTGAAGATTTCCTGGGAGATGGCATGTAGTTGCGTCCAAGAAGGAGTGAATTCATACATGGGTAAGGGGATGATCCTGCCTTTATTGAACAAATTAATGGTCTATTGATGATCAGAACTGAAGAAGCTGCTTGGATTGAAAAGAGAAATGTTTTCAAAAAAATAAACCCCCAGAAAATCCAGTTGCTTTTTGGAAAATCACCTTTTGGACATGTCAAGGTGATAATTTAAGAGCTGACCGATTGAAGCAATGATAGGAATGAGTCAGCGGGATCTTTGGCTGTTATCCCTTTAAGAGCCTGTGTAATAAGAGGAGGCCCTGCTAGAGTGTTTACAGTTCACCCAGTTTCTTCCCTGCTGTAATTGTTGTTTGTTTAGATACTGCTTGTAGCATGTGTGTGTATGTTATTCCTATATTCATATTGTAGATAAAAACCACTATTTGATACAAGCTACTGTTGGTTGTACTTGCTCCTAGGTTGATACCAGGGGTGGGATTCAGTCAGTTCGGACTGGTTCGGGCAAACTGGTAGCTCTGACAATCAGCAGAGGGCGAACCAGTTCAAAACAATGATCCGCTGGGCTCTCCCACTTGCCCCTGCACTATACCGACCTATATTTCCTTTGTTTCAAGCCCAGCTGATAGGCGCGGCAGAGCGGATTGCCGCTCCTCAGCTGTTTTACTCACCGGGGCTGCAGTAGAAGGTAAGTTTTAGAGCTGTTTTCAAACACACTGTGCATGGATGGAGCGCGAAGCACATGCTCAGCGAACACTCAGTGAACCAGTTGTTACACTAGTTGAATCCCACCACTGGTTGATACACGGGATAGACCTGTGCAAACTCTGACAGGACAACCATGATTTGGATGATTGAGAATCTCCATAGACATTTGACAGTCTACTTCTTGTTTAGAAGTCATCCCCTGAGCCTAATGTTGCTGGACAATTTTTATCCATCTTCAAATACAAATAAAAATCAGATAGAACTTTGATTGCGCTGTGAAGGCCTTTTTCACCATATCCTGTGGACACACCTGGTGAACTGGCTAAAGGACAAAGAATTTATAGATAGATGCTCTGCTTTAAAGGAAAGCCATTATTTGTCTCCACTGATGACCATTTTTCAATCAAATAAATACAGGTTGTCCTCAACTTACAACCATTCGTTTGGGGGCCATTCAAAGTTACGATGGCATGGCAAAATGTGATTGATCATTGATCCTTGCAATTTCAACCATCTCAACATCTCCTCCATGGTCACATGATCAAAATCCAGGTGCTTTGTAAACCAGAAACTATTTACAACTGGATCATATGATCACCATTTGTGATCTACCCAGCCAATTTCCAACAAGTGAAGTCAATGGAGGAAGCCAGAGTCACTTAATGACCTCATGATTAACTTAACAACTCCAGCAATTTGCTTTAGCAGCTGTGGCAAAAAAAAATGTCATTAAATCATGTGTGACTCACTTGACAACTGCCTTGCTTAGCAACAGAAATTCTGGTCCCAATTACAATCGTAAGTCGAGGACTACCTGAATGCCAGAAGCAGACTGTTCTCACTTTTTCAAAGAACCTGATCCTAAAATTTCTTGACAGCCAATGTGGGAAAACACCAAAGCACATACCTCATAAAAAAAAAAAACTAAAAAAAATTTGCACAATTGCAGGGCAAAAGAACAAAAAACCAGGACAGAATAATGTGATTATGAGCCCATGGTGGCGCAGTGGTTAGAACAAAGTACTGCAGGCTACTTCTTCTGACTGCCAGCTGACTGCAATTTGGCAGTTCAAATCTCACCAGGCTCAAGGTTGACTTAGTCTTCCATCCTTCCGAGGTCGATAAAATGAGGACCCAGATTGTTGGGGGCAATATGCTGACTCTGTAAATAGCTTACAGCCCTCTCTAAGCGGTTTACAGAGTCAGCACATTGCCCCCAACAATCTGGGTGAACAATCTATACGTCTAAATGTTATTGGTATTGCTATTATATCTCTAGTTCTAAAATGTAAGCAACTCAGTTAAATTTAGAGATATGTCAGACCTACAAGTTTTGGTCCCAATCGGTACACGCCAGTACCGATAACACAACAGATACCCCAAGATTACAATTTCTCTAGTTTTCTTCTTTGTACACTCCTAACTCTTCCCTCATGATCCGATTAAGTACTGCGTGTTGCATGAAAATGGCCTTACAACCTCACTCTTAGATTTCTGCGCGCTTCGTGGTTATTTAAAAAAAGTACGCAAAAGAAGTATAGTCCCCATTAGCACAAAGACTGGCTGTCCTTGATCTGCATCTCTTAATTACATCTAAGAGCAATTGAAGATGAGTAAACACTGATACATAAAAGAAGGCCATCTTTCAGTGCTTTTAATTCTTTGTAAATAGCGAGTTGTTTTATGTATTTATTACATACTAGCTGAATACCCGTGCTCCGCTACGAAACTATGTGATCGGGCTTGATAAATCGACACTTAGAGTTTGAAAACTAATGAGTAGTTATGATTGGCCTCTCCTCTCCCCTTCTCTCCCTCAGGCTGGCCCCACAAAAGCCTCTCTTCTCCTCTTCCTCAGGCTGGCTCCACAGAAGCCTCTCTTATCCTACTCCTTTCTCTCCCTCAGGCTGGCCCCATAGATCCTCTCCTCTCCTCTTCTCTCCCTCAGGCTGGCCCCATAGATCCTCTCCTCTCCCCTTCTCTCCCTCAGGCTGGCCCCATAGATCCTCTCCTCTCCCCTTCTCTCCCTCAGGCTGGCCCCATAGATCCTCTCCCATCACCTTCTCTCCCTCAGGCTTACCCCATAGATCCTCTCCTATCACCTTCTCTCCCTCAGGTTTACCCCATAGATCCTCTCCTATCACCTTCTCTCCCTCAGGCTGGCCCCATAGATCTTCTCCTATCGCCTTCTCTCCCTCAGGCTGGCCCCATAGATCCTCTCCTCTCAGAAAGGGGGGGTGTAAAAGGGAAAAAAGTGAGATATTATAAAAATGTACGCAAATGATGAAATAAAAATAAATAATAATTGAATAAGAAATTGAAATGAGAATAAAGATAATTAGGAAATTGGGGCTGCTCAAATACTACTTTGGAATTGAACTGAAAAGGGAAATAACAGGAGAGAGAGGAAGGAGTAGAGAGAGAGGAAGGGAAAAGAGAGGAGAGGAGAGAAGAGGAGAAAGAAGAAAGGGAAAAGGAGAGGAAGAAGAGGGAGGGGAAAGAGGAGTAGAGGAGAAGGTTAG
The DNA here is from genome assembly GCA_022577455.1 of Arizona elegans. NCBI lineage: Eukaryota > Metazoa > Chordata > Lepidosauria > Squamata > Colubridae > Arizona > Arizona elegans. The sequence goes on along the minus strand of JAKOOJ010000005.1, from coordinate 11,553,865 downwards.
AAGGGGGGAAGAAGAGAGGAGTGGGGGAAGAGAAGGGGAAGTAAGAAAGAGAAGGAGAGGAAGAACGAAGAAAGTAGGAGGAGAAACAGGGGAAGAGAAGGGAAGGAGGAGAAGAAAGGTTGGAGTAAAGGTAAAGGGTAAAAGAGCAGCCCCGAAAAAGTAAAAATTAAAAATGAAAGTTAAAAGAAAAGATGAATGAAAAATGATGGAAATGACTGTACATGTAAATGTGTTTATGAAAAATAAAAATAAAAAACTTTATTAAAAAAAAAAGATCCTCTCCTCTCCCCTTCTCTCCCTCAGATCCCGTTGCAAACCAGTAGTAAAGGTAAGTCGAACCTACCCCTGCAGGTAGTCCTTGACTTATGACCACAACTGAGCCCAAGATTTCTGTCACTAAATGAGACATTTGTTAAGTGAACTTTGTCCCGTTTTACGACCTTTGTTGCCACAGTTATTAAGCGAATCACTACCGTTATTAAGTTAGCAACATAGCTGTTAAACGAACCTGGCTTCCCCATTGACTTGTCAGAAGGTCACAAAAGGGGATCACATGATCCCGGGACACTACAACTGTCATAATTATGAGCCAGTTGCCATATATCTGAATTTTGATCATGTGACCATGGGGATGCTGCAATGGTTGTAAGGGCGAAAAACAGTCATAAGTCCCCTTTTTCAATGCCGTTGTAACTTCAAACGGCCACTAAATGAACTGTTGTAAGGTTGAGACTACCTGTACTTGCAGATGTTCCAGGTTACCTGGGGATTTAGTAATTCAGTACATCTGGATGAGACTGGGCTGAGAAACTATGTTATAGAACAAGTTTCACATAACTGGACCTCTAAGGAAACAAAGAATCCCCGATGACCCACGGTGGTGCAGTGGTTAGAGTCAGTACTGCAGGCTACTTCTGCTGACTGCCGGCTGCCTGCAATCTGGCAGTTCAAATCTCACCAGGCTCAAGGTTGACTCAACCTTCCATCCTTCCGAGGTGGGTAAAATGAGGACCCAGATTGTTGGGGACAATATGATGACTCTGTAAACCGCTTAGAGAGGGCTGTAAAGCACTGTGAAGCGGTATATAAGTCTAAGTGCTATTGCTATCCCTCAGAGAATCTTGCCTAAAAACTAAAATCAGTTGAGTTTTCCAAATCTTATTTTCACTCATCTCTTTATTCAAGTTATATCCACCGCTCACCCAAATCCTGAAGGGACTTAACCAAGAACCTCCCTTCATTTCATTCCCACAACAACAATCTGAGAGGTTGGCTGAACTGAAAGTGCGACTGGTTTGAAATCAACCAACATTTTTCCATGACTGATTTGGTCCTGAACCAGGGTTTTTCTAATGCCTTAACCATCCCATTATCTGACCCTTAAGTTTCATGTCGTTAGAGAAACTGAATCAGAGATGGGATTCAAATCCCAACGCTACCAGTTCGCTATCGGTAGTGCGAGCGCGCGGCGCATGCTCAGAGCATTTTGGATGACGTCTGGGCAGGTGGGCGGAGCCTCACACTGCCCCTGCTACCGATTCGCCCGAACCGGAGCAAACCGGTAGAAACCAACCACTGAACTGAATATGCAAATTGTATTCACAAATGGATGGAAAAAGTACTTAGAATTCATATTTAACATTTGCCTGATATCAAAAACACAGCTGCTTGCTAGCAATTGAAAATCAAAGCTTAGTTAGATATCTTACTGGAGAAGCAAAAAATTCTAATGCTTACTATTCCTCCTTCTTTCTCCCACTTTATTTTGCATTCAGCCCCCTTGGGATTCAATGCTACCATCTAGTGGGTATTTTAAAGTATTGGCTTTTCCAAAGTCCTCATTTCAATGCAGAGTTAAACAATACGTTCCACCTTCTTTTCGATGTGATAGTATGTGGGGACTATGCATAAAGGGCTATAGGGCAGTGCGCAATAGGCACTAAAAGATTAGTTTTTGTTATCTTATTATTTGAGGGGCTTAAAAGCCTCCAGTGATGAAGCACCTACAACTTCTGGAGCCAAGATGTTCCACTGTTCAATTATTCTAAGTCAGGAAATTTCTCCTTAGTTCTAGGTTGATTCCCTCCTTGTCCATGGAAAGTTGGGTGTGGAAAGTAGGCCTCGGCGAGTTGGCCCATTCCATAGTCCACCCTCCTTGGTGCTAGTTGTCCTCTTCTTCTTTTGTTCTATTTTTCTCAGCATTATGGACTTCTCAAGACAGTTAGTTCTTCACATGATGTTTTCAAAAGTGTCTGCTCCTTTGTGCCTCAAGCGAGAGCTCTGGATGGCTTTGTGGTATTATTCATTTGTTTTTCTTGAATGTCCATGATATTCTCAAGACTCTTTCTTGATACCTGTGTTCAAAAACGTCAATATTCTTTCTATGCTGCTGCTTCAAATGTGTTGAGTGTTCACTTCAACAGAACATCACGGGGATGCTACATCCATAAAAGCTCTTATATTTTATGTCCTTACTTGTCCAAAACGGGGCAAGGCCGGAGCCGGGGAATCGCATGTTTCCCGACCTGGCCGAGGCGGGCAGCGAGCAGGCGGACCTCTGGAATAAGGCCAAAGCCGGAGAATCGTGCGTTCCCCGACCCAGCCGAGGCGGGTGGCAGCTCTGGGGCCTCAGGGAATGACACATCCCTGGGGCCCCGGACCCCAACCCAAGGCAAAGAGTGAGCGGGAAGCATGCATTGCTTACCTTTGGTAAGCTGAGCTGAGCGGGCATCAGCGAGGCGATTGGTGAGGCAATTAGCTGGGCCGTGTGGCAAAGACAAAATATATAGGGTGGGGGTGGGCGGGGTGAGCATTGAGCAGCCGGAAGGCGCGAGCGAGCAGTGACCGGGTGACCGGGCAGGGGGCGTGGCCAGCCAGAAGTCACTACCAGTTCGGCAACCCAGGCCAAATTGCCACTACAGATTCGCCCGAACCGATGCAAACCGGCCTAATATCAACTCTGATGTACAGCAGAAGGGAGTCAGACAGATAATATGCGGCCACAACATTACAATAGAATTGTGTAATACTATCTTCCCTGTTTTGACACCCTCCCTCCCTTGGGACCTGGTGTTGACTTCAATAGGTTTTGCATAGCATGTTGTCTTGGCCACCATTAATCTGTTGTCTCTCTCTCTCTGCCATCACTGTTTTATCATCCTTTCTCACCACATTTCTTTATTTAGCTCATTTATACCCCCCTGCAATTGCAAAACTGTCAGCTGTTTACAACGTGCATAAGCAGACAAGTCTGAAATAAATCACTCCCCGTAGGACTGAAACATACACATTTGTTTGTTTATTCAATTTCTATAGTCACCCATCTCTAATAAGTGACTCTGGGCGGAGATTATGAAACCGTAGAATCGTAAATTTTACCATCATAATTATGAAACCGTAGAATCATAAATTTTATAACCCTAATTATAAAATCATAGAATCGTAAATTTTACCATCATAATTATGAACCCATAGAATCATAAATTTTATAAGATCCTTGAAACTGAGGTGCCTATCATTCATGGGAGAACTTCTGGATCGACTCGGTTTTCTGGAAAGCCCAACTGTTGGCAGATAACATAACTTCAGGGGTGGTATTCAGTTATCTTTGCTACTGGTTTGCAAATGTGAGCGTAAAAACAGGCCATGATGACGTCCAGGCAGGTGGGCGGAGCCTTCCACAGCCGCCGTTACCAGTTTGCCCGAACCGGTGCGAACCTGTAACATTTCACCCCTGGTTGATCCCCCTCTTTTTTGTGGCAGCCTTTCAAATATTAGAAGACTGCTATCATGTCTCCCCTGGTCCTTCTTTTCACTAGACCAGACATACTCAATTCCTGCAATTGTTCTTCGCCCTCTAATCATCCTGGTTGCCCTAAAGACTGCATTCACACAATATGCTTAATTATTTCATGTAAAGGTGCACGTGAAATATTCTAATTGGATTAGTATTTAAATGGTTTTGTTTTGTTTTGTGACTTAACCTGTTGCATAAAGCCAGCTTCTTTGATTACTTTATGGTTCAATCTATTGAGCAGAACCAGAAAGTGGATTAATTCAAGAACCAGGTTAAGTGTATTGCCTATAATTTATAATGAATTGGGCAGCAGACAACGTTATGCATTCAATCAATCAACTAAGTTTTACGCTCAATTCTTTTCTTTCTTCCCATCCAGCTCTCAAGGGGAAAAGATTCAGCTACAACACTGAGCATTTTGAAAGCTAAAGTTAGTAAAATTATAAATTAAACTTCTTGTTACACCTTGTTTTTTACCTTTAAATACTCGGCCTTCTTTCTCACTTTCCAGTGCTTTATTGTGCAAGTATCCTTCAAAAATAAGACATAAAATTACTTGCACTCAGAAACAACTAATTAATCCCATTTACGTAGCAGCTGGGTTGTAAAAGAACTGCTTCTTTCCTTCCCTGTTTTAATATCTTGTCTACTTCAATAGGTAGATGGAAAACTGTGTTCTGAGTCTGGAGCTCCCCCTAGTGGCTACAGCTATACTATAGATATTTTGCTCAAGCTAGTCTAAAACTCAGGAATGAACGACAAGTAATGCCCGATTTACAATTATTTGTTTAGTGACTGTTCAAAGCTACGGCAACACTGAAAAAAGTTACTTATGACCGTTTGTCACACTTACGACCATTGCAGCATCTCCATGACCATGGGATCAAAAATTCAGAAGCTTGGCAACTAGCATGGATCTATGACAGAGGGAGTGTCCTGAAATCATATGATCACCTTTTGCGACCAAAGCGAAGTCAAGGGGGAAGCCAGATTCACTTAACAGCCATGTTACGCTAACTTAACAACTTGCAGAGATCAAAGTCAGATGCATATTAAAAGGTTGTATAACGCTTTACTGGAAATAGATTCAGAAACGGAATTGGTTAAGGATTGTATGATAAAATGGGCACAAAACTTTCAGGAACCAGTGACGATGGAAACATGAGGAAAGATTTGGGTTAGAAATGTTAAGTTTACGCAAGCACAAAATTTTTATAAACTGTTTTATAGATGGCATTTAGATCCTAAAAAATTATCATGTATGTACTCGAATTTGCAAGCCAAATGTTGGAGATGTGAATGTGATGATGCAACTTATTATCATATATGGTGGACTTGTAAGAAAATCAAGGCATTTTGGATAAAAATTTGGTGGGTGATGCAGAATATTTTGAAAAAAAGGTTGAAATTTACTCCTCAATTGTTTTTATTGGGTATAACGATGGATTGTACAGTATCAGAGACTAAATTGATCTTGAACTTAATATCAGCAGCTAGACTGTTGGTAGCGCAATACTGGAAGAAGGACTCTTTGCCTACTATTGAAGAATGGACATTAAAAGTAGCGAATTTAGCGGAAATGGCGAAAATTTCAGCATATCTGAAGGACTATACACAAGAAAGATACATATCGGAATGGAGAAGATGGATTGATTATATTCAAAATAAGTATCAGACAAGAAAATATCAAATAGCTTATGAATGAATGTTAAACTTTATTTTAGAAGTATCATGTTATCCATAGTGGAGTTAAGGTTTCAGGGTGGGAATAGGTAGTTTAAGAATAGTTAGGCTAATTTAGCTTATGATTGTTAATTGAAATACCCTGTATTTTGCTCTGGGAAGTCTAGGGGGGAGGGTGGGAAAAGGGTGGGGGGAATATGGAGGGGGGGAATTTTCTTTGTAAAACTTTTCAATTAAAAAAAAAACCCTTGCAGCAATTTGCTTAACAATTGTGGCGAGGAAGGTCATAAAATGGGGCAAAATTAACAAGCGTCTCACTGAGCAGCAGAAATTTTGGGCCCCACACGTGGTCGTAAGTCAAGCACTACCTGTACAATGAGGAAAGCCTAACGAAGTTTTAGCCGGTTCTTAATTCCTTCGTCTTTCATCACACTGAGGCAGAAAGTTAGATTTTTTAAATAATTCCAGATCGTTAGCTGAACAGTAGATAAGTGAAATAAAGATTGGGTTGCAATTTTTCATTACGCTTCAATTACATTATCCATGCTTTTAAAGAAAAAAAAACTGCCAACTGTTTCAAAATGGTATTAAAATATATATATGAAATGTTTTGGATTCTTCTGTCCAGCATGTAGGTAATTCTCTGAAACAGTGGGAAATCCTTCCCGGTTTGCCACCGGTTCACTGCCTGCACATGCACGATGCATGTCAAATATGCGCTTCGCGTGAAAAAACGAGGCTTGGGAAGGTAAGTAGAACAGAGACAGGGGAACAGCTATGCAGCACGATTTTAAATCACGTGGCACAGCTGATCGTTGGAAATACCAGTTCAGACGAACCCATAGCTTTTTTTTTACTACCAGTTTGCCCGAACCGGTGCGAACCGAAAGCATTTCACCACTGCTCTGAAATCAAAACAGAACAGGCCTAAATTTGATATGAGTGAAACATAGATGAAAGGAAGAGTGAATTCCAAAATGGCCACTTCCAGCTAGAAGCTTGTCAAGACAAAGTAAGGTGCCAAAGTGGCCCTCCTGAATCAGGGGACTCCTCATTTCAAGAGCCAACATGCCAGGTTCTATTATAGGAACAGAGAAGAGCTGGATGAGAGGCTGTAAAGTGGGATGTCTACCTTTAAAACCACTTTAAAACTGGCTGACTGAGGAATTCTGGGAGCTGAAGTCCCTTCAAGTCTTAAAGTGGCCAAGGTTGGACACAACCTGCTGTAAAGTCTCCCTTGTGAAGAATATCTTAGGGTGTGACTTTAACCAACAAACCAATAGTATTACTGAACTGCTTCTGCAATATGTGATCAATAATAAGAGCCATCGTGGTGCAGTGGTTAGAATGCAGTATTGCAGGTTGACTCTGCCCACTGCCAGGAGTTCGATCCTGACCGGCTCAAGGTTGATTCAGCCTTCCATCCTTCCGAAGTCAGTAAAATGAGGAACCAAACTGTTGGGGGCAATATGCTGACTCTGTAAACCACTTAGAGAGGGCTGTAAAGCACTTTGATGAAGCGGTATATAAATCTAAGTGCTATTGCTATAATATCAACTGATCGGTTTACTATACTCAATATTGAAACAGTTTATATAAAGCACTTAAAATAACCCAGTAAATGATAGAAACATCATGCTGGAGAACTCCCAAATCCCACTCCTGGCTGGCCCCACCCACCCTGTCCCGCCCCTCCCAGGAGTCCCTACAAGGCCCATTTTGGATGCAGGTAAGTGCAGGGTATGCAGGGAGGCTCGGGGTGGACAAAAAATGGGCCTACTGGAAGTTTGGGAAGGCTGGAAACAGGCCCACTTCCAGCCTCCAGAGGGCCTCCGGAGCCTGGGAATGCCATTTTCGCCCTCCTGGAGGCTCAAGGAAAGCCTCTAGAGCCCAGGGAGGGCAAAAACGCCTTCCTCTGGTACAGGAGGCTGAGTAGGCCATGCCCACCATGGCCACGCCCACCCAGCAACCGGGCAGAGAACCCCTTGCTAAAATTTTTGAAGCCCACCCCTGCTTTCAAGCCCAAAGTAGCCCATCCAAATAAAGTGTATCTTCTCGTCCACCCCACTCCAAAAAAAAAAAAAATCCTCCAAAACCCTTTGGAATTGTCCTGTGGACTCGGGGAGACTCGTGTGTCTCCTCAAGTCTCTAAGGTGCTTTGTCTTAAGGGGTGAAGAAGAGACGATATGATGTCATCATCAACATCGCTACTTCTGACAAACTTGTTTTATTTAATTCCAGTCCGAACATGTGTTCTATCTACTCTTCATGAGCATTGAAATTGCATTTTTCACAGGGATGTTAAGAGGTGCATGATTAATGGGGGCTGGGGGAGGTGTGCTCACAAATCCAGTTATCAGATAATGGGATTAACCGGGCGAGCTGCTGCCGTGCTTTCAAAAAATGCATTTCTGAATCTACATATTCAGCTCCAAGTCCAATCTTGTTATTGCATAACAAATAAAAATGCTGGGCAAGCATTTTAATTTAGATTTTTAGCCATAGCAGCAGTGAGAGACCAAGGACAGGTAAAAGAGAGCACTTCCCTATCAGGGCTATTCCACGTTGTATGCAGAAGGCAAGCTAACCAATTGTGTGTCGCTTATTTGCATGTGATAATGGCGGGCAGGGGTCTAAATCAAAGGGTTGCGATGGCTCAGCGGTTAACGCTGATGGCCTGGGTTTCAAGACCCGAGGGCTGCACTACAAGGTGAGCTCCCATTACTTGCCCCAGCTCCTGTCTACCTGGCAGTTGAAAAGCATGCAAATGAGAATAGATAAATAGGTACCACTTTGGTGCGTTCTGTGCAGCTCGGCATATAGTGACGGCCACAAGACCACGGAAGCATCAACACTCGGTCCCTCAATTAAGAATCAGAGATGAGCAGAGATGGGCTGCTGGGGGTTCGCAGGGGTTCAGGAGAACCTCTAGCTAAGATTCTATGCAGTTTGGAGAAACCCGAAATCCCATTCCTGTCTGGACCCACCCACCCCACCCCGTCCCTCCCAGGAGTCTCCATGTAGCCCATTTTGGATGCAGGTAAGTGCAGGGCACAAGCGGAGACTCAGGGAAGAGTGAAAAACGGGCCTACAAGAAATTTGGGAAGGGCCAGAGGGCCTCCAGAGCCTGGGGAGGCCGTTTTCACCCTCCCGGAGGCTGGAGGAAAGTCTCTGGAGCCTGGGAAGGGCAAAAATGCGCCCCCACACCCCCATGGTGCAGGAGACCGACTAGCCCACCATGGCCACACCTACCCAGCAACCAGGCCAGGGGTGGGTTCTAAAGTTTTTTACTACTGGTTCTGTGGGTGTGGCTTATTTTGTGGGTGTGGCTTGGAGGTCATGTGACTAGGTGGGCATGGCTAACTGGTCAGAGTCATTTCTGGAAGGCCCTCGCATTTACGACTAGTCCTCGCACTTACGACCCAACTCATTTGTTTGCTTTTAACACTGATCAGCTGTAGGGCGGCCCTTTGAAGCCCCGCGGCAAGAGTTTAAACAGTTTTTTTCCCTCTAGTCATCAGCTGGGACTCAGGAGGCAGCAATAGATTGGGGGTGGGACCAAATAAAAGGTAAGAATAATGTGGGGGGTGGGGGTGGGAGGGCGGGGGGGAGAACCAGTTTGGTTATGTCATATCGTCACCGCTACCGGCTCGGCCGAACCGGACTGAACCGGGAGGAACCCACCACTGAACCAGGCATAGAACCCCTTGCTAAAATTTTTGAAGCCCACCCCTGGAGATGAGTCTCTAGAGTCAGACACAACTGAAGAAGAGAAACCTTTAACTTTACCTTTAGGTGTCTAAAGAATAGAAACAAATCACAAAAACCAACTGGACAATTGTCCACTTGTCCCAGGACCCCCGTGGTAATAAAGATAAGTGAACGGATTCATTTGGTCAGTGTCTCTTAGATTCTCATCCTTGCAGATCAGTCAAGTTGGATTTATTGGGTATCAGAATTTTCACTCAAGATTTGCATGAAAAGCTGTGTGTATGTTTTGATTGCCCTTTTCTCTAAGGTGAACTCATTTGTCATTTGGCCTCCTATCCCGCGTTTTTTAAAAATAATTTCCCCATATGGGATATAACATAACATCTGTTCACTATTTTCATGGATGGCTACATGTTTGCAAATAGAGATTTATTTGGCTGAATGGGATCCTGAAAGGCTTTGTAAGGTCTTTGGGTGTACAGGAATATGGAGATAGACATGAAGAAGGGATTCACATCAGTTTCACTCAGGGGTGAAATCCAGCAGGTTCTGACAGATTCTGGAGAACCAGTGGTGGAACTTTTGAGTAGTTCGGAGAACCAGTAGCGGAAATTTTGAGTAGTTCAGAACCGGCAAATACCACCTCTAGCTGGCCCCAGAGTGGGGTGGGAATAGAGATTTTGCAATATCCTTCCCCCAGGAGTGGGAAGGGAATGGAAATTTTGCAGTATCCTTCCCTTGCCATGCCCACCAAGCCACGCCCACCAAGCCATACCATGCCCACCAAGCCACACCCACAGAACCAGTAGTTAAAAAAAAATTGGATTTCACCACTGGTTTCACCTGAATAGAACAGGAAGGGGATGAGGAAAAAATACAAGATTGCCCTAACAAGACTGACTTTCTTTACTAATAAAGGAGAATGTTTGTAATTCAGGGTTGAAATGGGGGGGGGGGGGGGAATGTCCTTGGTGCTCTCTGAGCTTGATTGTTTTCTTGTAGATGTTTCATTACCCAAATTAAGTAACATCATCCTTCACATCTGCAAGAAAACAACCAAGCTCAGAGAGCACCAAGTACTCCTGACTTCAGGCCAGGGGTGTCAAACTCGATTTAATTGAGGGCCACATCAGGGTTGTGTTTGACCTCGGGGAGGGGGGGCTGTGGGGCTTGGGCAGCTCTACATCACTCATGTTGTTGTTTTTTTAATTTGTTTTATATGCCGCCCTTCTCCGGAGACTCAGGGCGGCTTACAATGCATTAAGCAATAGCCTTCATACTTTTGTATATTTATACAAAGTCACCTTATTGCCCCCACAAACTGGGTCCTCAATTTGCCTACCTTAGAAAGGATGGAAGGCTGAGTCAACCTTGAGCCTCGTGAGATTTGAACTTACAGTAATTGCAGACAGCTGGTGTTAATCACAATGCTATCAGTCTGCTGAGCCACCAGGCCTGTTGGAGGTGCCTGTGGTGGCCTGAGCCCTTAGCCACTGAAAACAGGCTCCCGAACTCTGTTTGGCAGAGACACTGAGGGCCAGTCCTTCACTGTTTCCACGGCAGCCCCATGGGCCAGCTGGAGTTTGACAACCCTGCTTTAGACTATCAAGAGAGATGATCTCTGTCATGCTTTCAATATTCTGTTATTATCTATATACCAGGGGTGAAATCCAGCAGGTTCTGGAGAACCGGTAGCGGAAATTTTGAGTAGTTCGGAGAACCGGCAAATACCATCTCTGGCTGGTCCCAGAGTGTGATGGGAATGGAGATTTTGCAATATCCTTCCCCCAGGAGTGGGGAGGGAATGGGGATTTTCAGTATCCTTCCCCAGGAGTGGGATGGGAATGGAGATTTTGCAATATCTTTTCCCTGCCATGCCCACCAAGCCACGCCCACCAAGCCACACCACACCCAAGCCATGCCCGCAGAACTGGTAGTAAAAAAATTTGGATTTCACTACTGCTATATACTACCAAAACTCTTGTGTATGTAACCATTAACTGGGTGAAACGGTGTATCTTAGGTCAAAATGTTTTCAACCAAGTTACCTCAAATAATAATAATAATAATAATAATAATAATAATAATTATTATTATTATTATTATTATTATTATTATTATTATTATTTGAATTTGTATACCGCCCTACTCCCGAAGGACTCAGGGCGGTGAACAGCCAAATAAAATACATATAATACAAATGTTAAAAAACTATTAAAATACAATTAAATAATTGGCCCAGAAAACAAAATTTAAAACACCCCAAATTCATAAGACAAATTTTAAATTTTAAATTTTAAAAATTTTAAAAACAGTTTAAAAGAGAGGTTAGGCCAGGCCGGCCTGCTGGAAAAGAAATGTTTTGATGGCATGGCGGAAAGCACGCAGGTCTGGAATCCTCCATATCTCGGGGGCCAGCTCGTTCCAGATGGCGGGTGCCCCCACAGAGAAGGCTCTCCCCCTGGGGGCCGCCAGTTGACACTATTTGGCCAACGGCACCCTGAGGAGCCCCTCTCTGGGCTGACTTAAAGAAAGTATCCAAAATCTGGGATCCGTGTGGAATCAAAATTTGGTAAATTTTATAAAACATGTTATTACATACAAATGATCACAAAGCATTTGACAGTGGGATACAAAAGGTCTTAAAGCATTTCCTGAGGTAAACTTCCGAAGTTTGACTTGGTTATATAGTTCAGCATGGGCTACTTTCTAGGCAGATGCCTCTCTGAATATCCCTGTGAATTTTTAAGAACTTTCAAGTACATTAGAAGCTGAAGGTAGAATGAGACAACTCACTGCAGCCAACTCGCCATGGCCAACTCACTACGGGAATTGCGAGACAATTCAACAATTCAATTTGCATATTTAAAATCATTAATAAAGTATTTTAATTTTTGACATTCATGTTTCATTTTGTCCCTCCTTTTGTATCCTTTCTTTAACAATTCTATTCCACCATTTCTTCGATATTAGTGTAACTCTTGTCCTGCAGAGAGTTGTCCTGTGGAGAGTTGTCTATAGTGAGTTGTTGTTGTGGCCCACCAGCAGCCTGCGCAGATTGTAGCTGATTCCGACGATGAGGAGGCTGGTGTGGTGCTGCACCAGCAGCCTATGCAGCTGGCGCTCGAGTTGGACAGTGAGGAGGCTGGAGAAGATATGGTGCCAGAGGCAGGGATTCAGCCAGGGCCTTCAGAACCTCCAGAAGCTCCTTTAAGTGAAGAGGATAAAGAGGAGGAGCCTCTTCTCAATGCACGGGCACGCAGAGCTGCCAAAAGGCAGGAGTGGTTCCTCAGGAGGAGGTCTCCTCGAGAGTAAGGCTTGGGGCTAATTGGCCACTTCCTTAGCCTATTTAAGGAGGAACTCTGATTGCAGCAAACTGTAGGGAACAACTTTAGTTCGCTCTCCTTCGCATTTGGATTCTCTGCAACATTGATTCTGGGCTTTCTGCCAACCCTAGTAAGACTGTGATTATCTTATCTGTGGATTCTTGCAGGCTGTTAAGAAAGTTTATTAACAGCCTGCATTTGCAAAAGGCTGAGTTATTTGAGTAAAATAAGCTTTGTTTAGACTTTGTGTGTGCTGCATTCTTTGGGGTCCGTAGCTGGGGCAGAACAGTTGTCCTGCAGTGAGTTGGCTGGGGCAAATTGGCCACACCAGATTGTCCTAGACCCATTAGAAGCTCTGGCATTGTTGAAGGCATTGAGGAATCTGGTAAGGAAATACCTCTGAAAGGAGATCCAACAAGTCACTGGTTGCCTAGTAACCTATAACAATAAATGCTTTATAGATGGCATTTAGATCCCAAAAATTGTCATGTATGTACCCTAATGTTCAGCCAAAATGTTGGAGATGTGATTGTTTAGATGCTACATATTATCACGTTTGGTGGACTTGTAGGAAAGTTAAGGCTTTTTGGATAAAAATTTGGTGGGTCATGCAGAATGTTTTAAAGAAAAAAATTCAATTTTCTCCACAATTGTTTTTATTGGGTATAGTTAAGGGTTTTACATTGGGTGAACAAAATTGATATTGTACATGATAACAGCAGCGAGATTGTTGATAGGTAAATACTGGAAGCTTTGCCCACTATCGAAGAATGGATTTTGAAGATGGCCAGTTTTGCAGAGATGGCGAAGATTTCAGAATATTTAAAAGATTGTTCACAAGAGACTTATGAATGGGAGTGGAAAAAGTGGATAGATTATGTTCAGAACAAATATCAAACTAGGAAGTATCAAATAGCTTTTATTTGAAAATGTTATATTAAGATAGAAATATTTTAATGTAATGAAGATGAAAAATTATAAGGGGGAGGGAGGGGTTCAAGTTTTATACAAGTTTTATGCAAAGGAGGGTTTTTTTTTTTTTACCTGATATGAGTATACTGTGCGGAAGTCCAGGGGGAGGGGAGGGTTAGGGTGGGTTAGGGAGGTTGGGAAGTTTGGGGTGGGTTGGGGGGGGGAAAGGGGTGAAAATGTAATTGTAAAACTTTTGCAATAAAAAAAAAACAATAAAGTGGAGTTCTAATACTGTAATGTGGTGTCTGCTCTTGATATAATCTAGTTCAAATTGCTGATATTGAAGTTACCGGGCAGAATATTCCTTTGTTTTCCCATGCCCACCCTGTTCTTCAGGAATTCTTTGCCTCCAGTTCATACTTATCCAACAGCTGAATCATAATATGAAGAGCGTATTCTAAATCAGGTTCTTTCTCTAAAGTAGACACTGATTGACTGATTATGTGACATCAATGGTACATCCCTTTTTTTTTTTACATGTCCAATGACAAAGAAATTTTGGATGAAAATACATACATGGTGATCTGTCCCCGTCCACACACACACACAAACACAGCCAGCCGAGGGTTAAGGAAACACTTTGGAACGCACCCAGGTCTTATCTCCCACTTGGCAGCGATAGACACACCGTCTGCCAAGTGACTTTATTTTCTCAGTAAAACAGAAAGATAAATACTCAAGAGTCCAAATGTCCGACACTATAAATCTTTCTCTCAGCAGTTCCGGACGAGGCTTTAGTGACTATCCAAGGTTTGCTTTTGTTCGTCACAAGGATCCCTGACCACTACCCTCTATTATATAGTCTCTGGGGTGTGGTCCAGTGACTCAGTTCTAATCCCTAGCACGCCTCCTAAACTGCTGCAATCGTTTATCACGCCTTCGGAGGCGTGAGTCCAGGAATGATGTTTCATTGTCACTCTGAGACGAACCAGCTGTCTCCCTGCTGATCTCCTCTCCCTCGGCCGGCACCTGAGACAATGCCAGAGGGGAGGGGCCTGGAGAGGGAGGCCTGGCTGACTCCTCTTCCTCATGCTCGGAGCTTTCTTCCTCCGATGGGACAGGCTCAGAGGGCGGGCCACAACACATGGTTAGAAAAAATGATAAAGCAACACATAGACTTAAAGCCAGAAATATTTTTTTGTTAGGCATAATACCTGAAATTTATAATAAAGAGAATACATATCTAATACTGCTAATGTGCTAACAGCAGCGAGAATTGTATTTGCACAATATTGGAAAAATGAAGATTCCCCTTACAGATGAAAATATAAATAGAAAAATACTAGACTGGGTGGAGATGGACCAGTGGTGAAATCTAACCGGTTTACTACTGGTTCGCTGGCTGCACATGTGCGTTGCGCACCTAACATGCAGTGTGCATGAACATGTGCCGTGCACACCATGCACCAAAGGTGAGGTGCATACACAGTACACGCCAAAAGAAAGCATGGAGTAAGTAGAACAGCGCACGGTGGGGGGGGGGATCAGCTGTGGTGCGTGATCTTTTTTTTTACTTTTAAAAGCATTTATTTTACAACCTATTCAGCTGAATAGATGGTTTAAAAAATGCTTTTAAAAAGTTTTTAAAAAGGCTCTGATGATCGTGAGGCACAGCTGTGATTGTCACAGCCTTTTTTGTGTGTGTGTGTGTATACCACCACATAGTAGTACTTTGCCAGTTAGTCTGGCCTTGGAAGATAAATAGAATTGTGCCTATTAATACATGGATGATTGTCCTCCTGTTGATATCCAGACAACTGGCCCAACTTAATCCTTGAGTTTGTTAATTCTTCTACTTTCTACATGCATTTTGCTAATGTCCGAAGGAGAAGCCATATCAATCTTCCATGTACTTGGAAAGCCCTGTATCAGGTGAAGATCTCTGCTGCCTTACCTGCTGTAGATTTAGGAGGTGTGGGGATTCCCATGCTGATTGAAGGATTCTGGGAATTGAAGTCCACAAGTCTTAAAGTTGCCAAGTTTGGAGACCACCCTGATCTAAATAAATCAGGAACAGTTCAGGACCTTGGATAGCAGAGTTTCTTGGCTGGAATTTATTTTCTCTATTAGGAACCAAGTTCAGGATTTTCTACATACAACCAAGCCATTCAGAAGCCCCATTCAACTTCTTTTGTTGGCAGGGTGATGTCTCTGCTTTTTAGTAAGTTATCTAGATTTGCCATAGCTTTCCTCCCCAGGAGCAAGCGTCTTTTAATTTCTTGGCTGCAGTCCCCATTTGTGGTGATCTTGGAGCCCAGGAAAATAAAATCTGTCACTATCTCTATTTCTTCCCCATCTATTTGCTAAACTGCTGCCAGTCAGCAGAAGTAGCCTGCAGTACTGCACTCCACCACCGCGGTTCATCCAACCTAAAACTAAGAGAAAATTTCCTGACAGTGAGAACAATCCATCAGTGAAATTGGTTACTTCCAGAAATTCTGGGTGTTCCATCACTGGAGGCTTTCAAGGAGAGACTGAACAGAATGGTATGGGGTCTCCTGCTTGAGCAAGGGTTAAGCTAGAAGATCTCCAAGATCCCTTCCAACTCCATTATTCTACGTTCCGTCATATATTGTACAGGGATTGCATGACTCTAGGGATTGCCACAAGGTGGCACTGTCACATTAGCCTTTACCTGAAGAGAACTGCAAGAAGCCCCCAAAAAATTATGTTGTCAGATAGATGCAATATGTGTTAGAAGATGCAATAAATCACAGCAGCCCCATTCCTATTTAGGGCACAGCTGGGAAGAAGCTGCCTGCTCGTGGGGCTCCCTACTGTGAAGATTATTTCAACAGGCCCATCCACTAGCCATGAATTATTGGCTTTGCTGGGTGGAGGGAAAAAATGTGTGTTCACTTCCAAATAAGAACTGAAAAAGCTGAGCAGATCTAGAAACTGGGAGATTTAAAACTAGGCAGACATTAGGACAGTGTTTCTCAACCTTGGCAACTTTAAGATGTGGACTTCAACTCTCAGAATTCCCCAACTAAAACTCACCGTCTCCTGGTGATTGGCCCAAAGTCACCCAGCTGGCGTTTATGCCTAAGGCAGGACTAGAACTCACAGACTCCTAGTTTCTGGATCAGCACCTTAACCACTAGACCAAATTATTATCATAATTGGGGGACAGCCTGAATATTATACAGTAGATTATTCTGCATACTTCTGTAGCTTCCTATCTTCTTAGTAGACTTTTCGTGACGTCTAAGGATTGCAAGATTAACTTCAATCTTCCTATCCAATATAATTAACTCCACTATCCTACTCTATTTTTAGCCCGGCCTGATCTAGCTTATTGTTGGACGCTGCATTGATAAAAGTAACTTAATCAGATGTGGAATTGTACAATGGAATCGCTACATAGTAATATCACAGCCAGTCTCCCCAGTCCTGTGTTGCTTCACCAGTTTGGAAACCAATGCAGGACCTTCAAATACTCTTCTGTACAGTAAACTCACTTCTCTTGTCACTGTGGGCTGTTTTCTGCATTCTGGTATTGCAATCTAGAGCAAGCTGGAGATGTTAGGATCGTGATGGCGAACCTATGGCATGCGTGCCACAGGTGGCACGTGTAGCCATATCGGTGGGACCGGAAGTTGGCAAATGGCCCATTTTCAGCCTCTGGAGGGCCTCCGGGGGGTGGGGAAGGCCATTTTTGCCCTCCCCAGACTCCTAGAAAGGCTCTGGAGACTGGGGAGAGCAAAAAATGGGCCTTCCAGTCCCACCGGAAGTTGGTAAACAGGCTGTTTCCGGCCCCCGGAGGGCCTCCAAAGGGGTTGGGAAGGCTGTTTTTGCCCTCCCCAGATTCCTAGAAAGGCTCCAGGGGAGAGCAAAAAACGTGTGCCAGGAGCAGGGGGCGCAGAGGGGCGCATGCATGCACAGTGGCAAGACGCATAGAATTATGGGTGTGGGCAAACGCACATGTGACACACACACACCCACTCCTGGCACACAATGGCAAAAAGATTAGCTATGACTGTGTTAGGACCTTTTGTCAGGTTTGCCTGATTCACCAGTTGCGGCCCTTTCTTGATCGGTATTCCCTGTGCACAGTCACTCATGCCCTCGTCACCTCTCGCCTTGACTACTGCAACGCTCTCTACATGGGGCTCCCCTTGAAGAGCACCCGGAGGCTCCAACTGGTCCAGAACGCAGCAGCGCGGGTAGTGATGGGAGCAGCTTGGCGCTCCCATGTAACACCGCTCCTGCGCGAGCTGCACTGGCTCCCAGTGGTCTTCCGGGTGCGCTTCAAGGTGTTGGTTATCACCTTTAAAGAGCTCCATGGCATAGGGCCTAGCTATCTTCGAGACCGCCTGCTGCCACCGACGACCTCCCATCGACCCGTGCGCTCCCACAGAGAGGGCCTCCTCGGGGTGCCATCAGCCAAACAATGTAGGCTGGTGACCCCCAGGGGGAGGGCCTTCTCTGTGGGGGCACCTACCCTCTGGAACCAACTGCCTCCAGAGATAAGGAGAATCCAAGACCTCAGTGCCTTCCGCCGTGCCCTTAAAACCTTCCTTTTCCAGCAAGCCGGGCTGGCCTAATTTTTTTAAGTGTTTTTAAGTGTTTTGTTTATTGTTTTTAATTAACGGGGCCAAATTTATATATGTATATTTTTAACTGTATTTTAATATTCGTACTTGATGTTTTTACTTGGCTGTTCACCGCCCTGAGTCCTCAGGGAGAAGGGCGGTATACAAATTCAAAATAAAATAAAAATAAAATAAAAATAAACATTTCTCAATTCTGGCTGCTTGATGATATGTGGACTTCAACTCCCAGAATCCCTCAGCCAGCCAGTAGTAGATATAGATGCCAGATGAGGAAGTTGCCTATAGTACAGATAATTCTCGCCTTACAACCGTTCGTTTAGTGACCATTCAAAGTTACAATGGCGCTGAAAAAAGTGACTTATCGTTTTTCACAATTACGACCATTGCAACATCCCCACCCACGGCCACATGGTCAAAATTCAAACAGACATATTTATGACGCCTGCAGTGTCTCGGGATTATGTGATCCCTTTTTGCGACCTTCTGACAAGCAAAGTCAATAGGGAAATCAGAGTCACTTAACAACCGTGTTGCTAACTTAACAACTGCAATGATTCGCTTTACAGCCATGGCAGGAGAGATCGTTTAACCACATCTCACTTAGCAACAGAAATTTTGGGCTCAGTTGTGGTTGTGAGTTAAGGACTACCTGTATTCATTGTTTCTGCTTCCCTAGTGGATCTGATTCCCAAATGCCGTATCTTTTTTCTAATATCTTTATTGTTCTTCAAACTCCATTTTTTCGATCTGCAAAAAAAATTGGTTTTATCCAGTTTAAACCTTTCAGACAATTGCATATAGATAAACCAGTATAACCTTCCTTTTTGCCTTTCCTCATTTTGAGTCTAAACTCCACATCACCACAAACCGCCAAATCAGCATATATATCATATCATCCATGGTTGTTTGGCAATCTTTTCCCTTCTAAAAATGGCTTTTGATGAGACACCCATAAAAGTAATTTAGGAAATAATCTTGTTTTATATCTATTCTGAACTCCCAGTATGGCACGTTTTCAAAATGATTCTTAACCGCTACATTAACTTTTGACTTCTCATACCATAAGTAACCACCCAAATCTCAATCCATGACCTTCTAACTCTGATAGTCCTTTAGTTGTTGTTGGTTTTAAGTTATCCATTCTTTTATCCAAATCAAACAACATACCTCTCAAAATATCATTTCAGGATTGGGCAGGGCTAAAACCGCCCTCTTTTCATAGCATCTTGAAGCAATTTATATTTAATTCTAGGAGGGTTTTTTTGCCACACAAACGTAGAAATCAGGGGTGAAATGTAAAATTTGTTACTACCAGTTCTGTGGGCGTGGCTTGGTGGTGGTGGGGTAATGTGACTGGGTGGGCGTGGCCAACTTTTTTTTTTTTTTAACTTTTCAAAGCATTTTTTCTAATGCTTTGAAAAGCCTCTGGCGATCAGGGAACTCAGCTGGGATCCTTAGAGACTTTTCAAAGCATTTTTTAACCACCTCTTTGGCCAAGAGGTTGCAGAAAAAAATGCTTTGAAAAGCCTCTGATGATCCCAGCTGAGCTGCGCGATCATCAGAGGCTTTTTTTTTTTCTTTTGAAAGCATTTTTTCAACAGAAGAGGTTGTAGAAAAATGCTTTTAAAAGTAAAAAAAAAAGCCTCTGATGATCGCGCGGCTCAGCTGGGCATGGGGGGAGGCGCAGGGATTTTTGCTACCGGTTCTCCAAATCACCCGCCGCCATCACTACCGGATTGGGCGATCCGGTCCGAACCAGGAGCATTTCACCCCTGGTAGAAATATTCATTTGCCATTGTTTAAAAAGTAAACCAGTTTTCATATTTGGTACAATGTAAAACAAAAACAACATCTGTAGTAAATTTATTTATTGATTTGTAAAATGTATTAGCCGCCCATTTATTACATGGTAACCCTGGACAGGTTACAATATTAAAGATAAAAGTGTATAAAACCTAATGAT